>JARHVA010010670.1:0-142164 GCA_037957365.1 Torreya grandis | reverse complement strand
TGTTATTAGTGTCTTCATCACCAAGGCTCAACAAATTGGATATTCCACTTTAGATAGATCCAATCCATCCCATGTGACTTCAATAATTTCACCCCACTTACACATGTGAGTTCAATCTATAATAGTGAATTCTTATCTTCATCTTCACATGTGAACACAAGAGTCTAAAAGGTGTTACAATCACCTTTTGACTCTAACCATTTGTGAATCCTAGGGCACCTTATAAATTTGACCCATACATGATCCCTTGTCTTTTACACATCAAGATAAATCACATGTGACTAATAAGGACAAAAAACATGGCGTCTAGTGGAGTAATATGCCCCACACCTATCTCATCATCTTGATCACATGTGAGAGACACTATATGGGCCCTACCACATCATCAATTAGCCACATCACTAACATGCCCCATCACCATGAATAGTGTCCATAAATAGTGATTGTGAATAGTGATTCATGAATATTAACTATGAATAGTGAATTTAAACCTAACATAATCCCATTAAGTCAATATACATAGGGTTTTATCACACTTTAGTATTCTAGAACCAGTTATCCATCAATGCCCAATATTACCCTGACACAAATAGAGTAAAATTTTTGTTGAACTACTAGAAATTATTTACCCTGATCAGATTTGTCAACATCTATTCCTCCATGGAAGATTTTAGAACCTAAAGTGACTCTTCACCTCTCTACATATCAATCCTCCATTTGGGATTCTACCATGAACCATTCACAACTTCTACTTCTTGGGAATATCTAATTTAGTGTTCACCATGGCATCACAAGGCTTCCCACTCTTGATGAATATAATACATAAGATAAAAACATGTCTTATGCTCTATTATAGGATCCTCCTAGGAAGATAAATAATAATTCAATAAGTGGGGTACTTCCTTGCTTTCTCATCCTTATGCATCTCCATCTTTGGTTTGCTTCTCTTATAACATTCATCATGTCTTTGTCTCATGATCCATCACACCAGTGATCATATTTGGGCCTGCATCCAACATGTCATCAAAATATATAGAAATAATATCTTCTAAACAATTTGTCTCTCCATAAAGGTAATAAATATCTTGTATGCCCTCATCACATCTACTGTAAACCCATATAGTGATTTATTTAAAATGTAAACTAGAAAATCTTTTCCTCGTCCATCTATCTTTCTCACCCTAAGAGAGATCACCATATAGAAATAATTTTTCTCCAACTCCTTTAACAAATAATAGTGCATAGAGCACTCTTGATATTAGTGAGGAGAGAAGATCTCATGGAAGTCAAAAATAGACTTCTCCACATAGCCACCAAGATATCAACATGATACAAGTTCATGGGACCAATCATAGCTCTTGGGAATTCATCATGCTACTCAGTACATCACTACACTTACCAAGTTTTTGAGCCCTAAGAATGCATATAAAATTCATAATGCTCTACTACATGTCCAAACACATGGCCTTCTCCTTTTAGGAGCACCAAATCTCAGTTGTTATTTTACATGTAGCTTTTGGCTACCAATCATGCCAAAATGACACAAGTGGATCAATCACTACTCTACTATATGTCTAAAAACATGGCCTTATCCTTCAAAAAACACTAGGTCTCACTTATTTATCTACATATTCATATTTCTCATCCTTAATTACTTCAAAAATAGGTATAGCTTCAAGTTTTTTTGTATCTCCTTCCTTTGCATGGATTTTTGTTTTCAACATCTTAGCTAACAACATGTGGTCAGTAGGATACCACATCATACACCCCTTTGTTGTTTTCCAATAACCATAATAAGGTCATGTGTTGTCCTCAAACTCCTCCAAAGGAGACTATATTGCTCCTCAAGATGTACATTTTTTTCATCATCTACAGGGACACTGTGTAGGCTACTGATCTATCTGAAAAAGCTTTTATAGCTTTCTCCTCCACTCAACTACGGGCTTATAAAAATTGACATGAAGATAATGGGATCTTCACTAAGAGATCCAACACCTTACTACATAGAGAGTTACCTTCTATTTTTTTCCTTCTCTTGAACTATTAGAAATGGAAAACAAGCATTCTAACCCAAGATTCAAAAGTGATAACTCTAAGAACATCACATATGAAGCTATGGAAAATTTATTTCAAAGAAAATAAGATCAATTATTATTCAAAAATATGATATATTATTACAGAGAAAAGATCTTGTATAAATAGGCAAGGCAAAACATAGAACTAGTCTAACTAATTAATGTGGGATAAATCCTCACATAAGACAAACTCACAAAAAGATGAAATAGTTAGCTAATACACTATCAAAAATGATAAATACATAATCCAACAACCCCCCTCAAGTGAAGCTAGGGTCTAACAAAATCCTAAAAATAAATATTGGCATATCCACAATATGAGTCCTAGAAACTAGGCTTGATAAGGTACTCATGTATAATATGTCTCCATGAACGAAGAAGAAATATGTCCTCATGAACATCCCCTAAAGATAATTTTATAAACCCCAAGCATGTCATGTAACTCAAGGAAACAAGGTGATGTAAAAGGATTTATGAAGATGTATGTACTCTACTACTAAGTCAGAATGTATTCCAAGATAAGAAATCCATCCTAAATGTGTTGATGAATGAATTGCATATGTACCTCAATGTGATTGGTCCATTGATGCTCAACTAGATTGTGATATATGTGAATTTCACTTTATTTATTTAACCAAAGTAAATTGGGTGAATCCTTCATAAAGATAAACTCTATCAATAATTGACAAAGCTAAAGAATCTATTGACTCATTATAACTGTCACCCTATACTTAGTGTATGTAGATGAAAGTACAATAGCTTGATACTTCTTGCACAACCAAGAAATAGGTGAAGAACTAAGATAAAATATGTAGAAATAAATGGAATTACTATCATCAAGATAACTTGCCCAATATGACTCATTATATCTAACCAACTGAGTAAAACCCCTAGTGTAGTATAACTTAAAATGAGTAATGCCTTGTAGATATCATAAAATCCTCTTAGAAGCTTACCAATGACTATCATGATAGTCGTGTGAAACCTAGATAAAATCCCAACTACAAATGAAATGTCGGGTCAGGTATGGGTTAAATATATAAGACTCCAAATCATCTACCTATACAATGTAGGATCACAACATGGAGTCATACAAGAGGTAGTTTGAGTCATTCCAGATTGAAAAGGAGAATGAATTAGCTTATAATCAACCATGCTAAAAATTTGAAGAAGATCCAAGGTATACTTTTGTTGACTCAAATAAATCCATATATTTGACTATGAAATTATAAACCAAGGAAGAAATTCAAAAGACCAAGATTTGTCATGTCAAATTATGCTAAAAGTGCCTACTAAATATTCTAAATATGAGATGAAGAGCTACCTGTGAGAAGTAGATCATCAACATACAAGACCAAAATAACAATTTCTTCCCCAATACATTGAATAGACACTATGGGATTGGAGTGGTAATGAAAAAAGGTAGTGGAGATAAGAAATGAATCCATATTCTCATACCAAGCCAAAGGGGACTATTTGAGAACTAAAGAGACCTCCTAAGTCAAAAACAAGAAAAGAATCATGAACAAACCCAGCAAGCTATTCCATATAAATTTCCTCAAGTAAGTCTCCATGCAATAAATAACTCTTAACATCCATATAATATACTATCCAAACATATGATGTAACAATATAAATTACAAGTTGAATAAAATCCATCTTGTCAACATGCACAAAAGTCTCAAAGTAGTCAATAGATTTGGCATGTGAGAACCCCTTTGCAACAAGACATGCCTTATAATTTTTAATGGACCCATCAGTGATATACTTGGTGTGGTAAATCTATTTTCACATAACTAACTTTCTTCCCTTAGAAAGAGTGACCAAATCCCAAGTGTGATTCTTCATCAATGAAGAATACCTATCTATCATCACATCATCCCACTCTTGTATCCCATGAGCCTATGAAAATGACTATGGATTCCAAGAGAATGACTGACACAAAAGTATAGTACCCATAGAATATGCATGATGATGTCAATAAGGTGAAATATCCTGTGTGAAATGTGATACCTTAGAAACTATAGTATAATCCCACCTAGGCATACTGATAACATCATTGTGAATAGGATCCTCATCCTCTATAACCTCCTCATGAATCTCCCGAACTAGATCCTTAAAGAATGATCCTTGAGAGGAGGTGAATCATTGAAAGAAGAAGAAGGCATAGAAGAAGCTAAGGAGTTATGAGATGTGAAATTCTCATCAAACTATGCATGTGTTTGAAAATGAACATCATGAGTATTAGGATCTAAAGTATGATAAGCTCTCATGTCCTCACAATACCTTATAAAAATCAAAGGTTTTTTATTACTATCTAATGCTTTCATTTTCTTCTTCAGTATAAATTCCCAAACAAGGCTCTCAAAGACTCAAAAAAATGATACATCAAGCTTGGTTCTAGACCAATCCTCCTCTGGAATCATATGCTCAAGTGATTGACATGGTGTACATTTCTAAATGTAATTCACATAATTAACTCCCTTTACCCAATATAAAGGAGTTAAATCCTATGAATGCATCATGAATTTAGCCATCTGCTTTAGGATGAGTTTATTCTATTTTTATAAGTCATTTTCTTGTAGAGTATGAGCAACAGAATGTTGGTGAACAATACCATGGTTCACTAAATAATTAGAGAAATCTAGATTGAAGTACCCATCCATTTTTTGTATAAATCTTCTTAATGTATCTTAAATATTATTTCTCAACCAAAGACTTAAAGAATTTGAAATGAGTAAAGACATCACTCTTATACTTGATGAAATAAACCCAAGTACTCCTCAAGAAATTATCAATGAAAGTAAGTGCATACTTATCTCTATTGAAAGAAGTAGGAAATACCATCAAATCATTATGCACAAGCTCAAGTGAAGAATAATATCTAATGGACATACCCTTAGAAAATGGATCCTAGTGTTGTTTACCTAATGCAAAACTTAGTTTTGTTTACCCAATGCACAACTAGGGCAAACTCCAACAAAACATGAAACTATAAGAAGACACTTTACCATACTGTGAGTGCTCAACTTCTTAAAATACATGTAGTTTAGGTGTCTAAAACTCTCATGCCAAAGCTAACTCTTAGAATCTGCATGAGAAACTAAACACATTCTTATATGAGTAATATCATCAAAATCCTCAAAATAGTAGAGTCAAGAATTATGATCAATAACACCTTATGTAATAAGTAAATATGGATCTAAAAAATCTTAAACTTGAGTGCCTTGTGGTTTGAAAGTCATTGTCTTACCTTGCCTAGATTGAAAAATATGATAAACTAAAGGTATATTGGTGGCGATGTCTGGAACATATAATACATCATTTATGTGGACACCATCTATTTGTATGTCACCCTTACCCTTAATAGAAATGTAGGAAAAATATCCAACCTCAATGACAAAAGTATAAATCAGACCAAGAGATACAAAATAATCCTTGAAAGAAGTCATATGGTGTGAAACACTAGAATCTAGAACCCAACTATCTGAAATAGGTAACTGTGATGTCCCAATAACATTAAGTGCTTTCCCATGCTCATGATATAGAGAAGGACTAGAGATAAAAATATTTTATTTCGTAATGGCATCCTCTAAGCCTTTCATTCTCTTGAAACACCTAGACTCTTCATGGCCAATCCTCCCATAATAGGAGCAAGATAGGTTAGACTTATTCTTAGATTTAGAATTTGATTTGGGTTTAGATGTGTTAGTGTTGGACTTAGGTATATTTTGAGATGGAGGAGTGTTCTTCTTCTTACTTTTAGTTTTTTCCTTGTTTTTAGGATGTGATGCAACTAATGTTTTTTGAGAGGTGGAAGACTCAATGTGAGATAATTGAGATTCCTCCCTAGTAAGTCTCAAAAAACAACTCTAGATATGGCATTTTGAATGTGACACCTAAGGCATCCATACTAGAGAAAAAGGTAGAAGAAAATATTTATAATGGGAAACTCAACCTAGACAAAATTAAGTACACACACTCTTCATATTCTTATCTCATCCACTCCTATTTAAATGTGGCAACAAATGCTTAAACATAGTGAGTCTTAAATAGAGGCAAAGTCATCTGAATTTAGTAAAGTAAGCTCAAATGTAAGATGCATAACTCGTAAGTGATCTAATTTATAAAATAAACCCTTTAGCTTAGCCCATATTTTGAATGGATAATCACACCCATCCAAATGAAACAAAATATTTTCACTCACATAACCCCAAATCAAACCCATATACTCTTCGAACTTACATTGGTGCTAAAATTTTTCAAATTCATGTGTAAATTGTGGTTGAGTTTCATTCATGAGGGACCATAATCATTTATGCTTTATGATTGTTTCCATTTAATGTCTCCATGTATGATAATTATGTGTATTCAAAGGCTCAAAATGGTTAATACTAGAAGTAGAATCCATGCTAAATAATCACCAAAGAGAAAAAATAATGCAAAAGGGTGCACAAAATCGGCACCAAGATAATGCCCCAAAAGATTGTATTGAGGACCCCCCCCCCCATTTGGAAATTTATAACATTAGTTTATTTTTAAAAATTAATGACACTAATGGATAGATAATAAAAAACTATACACTTTTGATAAAAATAGAACTCAAATTTGAGTTATGGTTCAAAAGTTATAGGTGTTACAATTTCTCATAAAATGGGTTGAAACATTAAAAAAGACAATACAAACTAGTTTTTGTGACCAAAATAGAAAAGAATATAATTGTAAAACCACTCATTAGAACTAGAATTGAACCATAGACTCATAAATACCAACCAATGTGAAAAATATCCATCTAGTTACTATAATGCTTGTGCAAGTAAACTATGCTTCCTCTTGAGGCAAAAAATTAGCTTATAAAAGAAAAGAAAATGAATTAAGAGGCTATTTTGAGAGGAAAAAGATGGGTTTTATAGTTTTTTTTAGCTAAGAAGTGTTTTCCAATAACCTCCTTCATCGATCCTTCTCTCTCCAACACCTTTCCATGACTTTCTCAAATTGCAATGCCTTGGGAAATAATTTCATATAATGCTTGATGACTGAGTTCAAGGTAGAAATAGAGAGAGAAAGCAAACACCACTCTTGCTAGAAGGAAACATAGTTTATCTATAATAGAATGTAACATACCAAGAAAACAATAATGAGAAGGAATAAGGTTGGCACCAAGTTGGACACAATCTAAAATAGCAAATAAGGCACCAAAACTTAGCAGATTTCTTCCAACGTAGTAGACATTGTATTCTCCATGAAATACACTGTTCAAATTTGAAATGCCAAGCTTATTTTGGATCTCAAATACCATATCAGATATCTTCAAACCTAGTTAATGAATCCTTCATGTAATAGATTAATATTCCTTGGACATAAAAATGTAAAGCTTTAGAAAATAACTAATCCCAAAAAAAGAATTATGCCATTCTTGGAAAAAAAATAATGCCAACTTAGCATGTTTATGATGAAAAAGCATATTGAGAGAGAGCCAAAAACAAAAATTTCAACAAAGACAAAACTCTAATGCCTTAGTAGATATATAATACCAAAATGAAAAGCCAACACCTAGGCTATAAAAGATGATGCCACAGTCCTGAAAAAACTTTAGAAAAAAAACTAATGCCAAAAAAAATTTATGCCACACTTGGGAAAAACAATGCCAAATTATCATGTTTATGATACCAAAGCATATTGAGAGAGAGTCAAAAACAAAATTTTTAGTAGAGAAGACAAAACTCTAATGCCTCGGTAGATTTATAATACCAAAATGAAAAGCCAACACCTAGGCTATGGAAGATGATGCCACAGTCCTAAAAAACACCTCAACTCTCCAAAAGGATGCCTCCTCTCTCCTCAATTCAGGTTTTCTCTCATATATAAAAACTTCATTCATAAATAGATCTAAAATAATAATAAAAACAATGCCTCTTTACCTTTCACTATAACACCAAAATCAAAAAAGGATGCCAACTTACACCCCACTTTCACTGCCTCTTCAAATAACATGCCAATATTTAGAAGAAATAAAAGATTCAAAAGCAACAAAATCTTTAAAAAGTCCTTAAGGAATGAAACAAAAAGTATATCTCCATGCACACCTCTCTCCTACACTTAATATCTACCTTCCTTCAAGGATAAAAAGCACACACTTTCTTCAAAGCTTTAAAAACTTCAAAAAATTGTTGGATACATAAGAGGGGAAAATAATTGAGGAAAATAAGGGAAGAATCAACATCAAGGGATATTTGAGAAGTAAAATGCAACAATGTGGATGGGAGCAACACCTCAATGCTCTAGTACCACATTAAGAATGGCTAACAAGCATTCCAACCCAAGATTTAGAAGTGATAACTCTAAGAATATATCACACATGAAGTTGTAGATAATTTATTGAAAATAAAAATAGATTAAGTGTTATTTATAAATATGATATGTTATTAGAAATAAAACTTCTTTCATAAATAAGCAAGGCAAAACACATAAATAGCCTAACTAGCCAACGAGGGTAAATCCTCACATAGGAAAAACTCACAAAAGGATGAAATAGCTAGCTAATACACTATAAAATATGATAAATAAATGAAATATATAATCTAAAATGAACTTGGCCTCTCCTCCTATCACATTAGTTCCCACTTGCACAAACTAGCCAACAAGAAAAAACACTCACATAGAGTTTTTCACCATGGCTCTGATACCAATTCTTAATAATAAAATAGATCTAATACTACATGATAAAATAAATAAACTATATCTTACTATGCAAATAAATAATGTAGAATAAAACAATCTAAAAAATTAAGAGACAAGAGGGAACACATTACATAAGAGATTACGTGGAAAACCCTTTTAAATAATCAAGGAAAAAACCATAGGTAAAATGACAGCTTCAGACTTCATATTAATCTCAATAATTCTTTACAATTCTAACAACCAAGCACTAAATGCTTACACCTAAATCATTCATGTTTTGAACCAATCATAACATAGATTTTATGATCCAACCTCCAAGCATGAAAGCTCAAGCTTGCATGAATCCTCTAACATGATGAAAAATACAAAGAGAAAGCATGATATTAGTATAATTTATAATGAGAAGAGAGGGGAGAGAGAAACATCATAGTTTCCCCAAATAATTCACCACACTTGAGTGTGGGATCATGTGGTCTTTAAAAGTGTTTTTCTTTATGTAAAAAAGTCATCAAATTTTATCCTCCACTAGACCAGAACATGTTCCACCACTATGTGGCTCCAAAACCTGTACCCCACTTCTAAAAGTGAGTCCAAACACTCAATAGTGTTCTTCTTATCTTCATCACCAAGGGTCAACAAGGTGGATGATAGACATTAGACAATATCCAATCCACCCCATGTTAATCCAATAATTCACCCCACTCACACATGTGAGGTCAATCTACAACAATCCATTCTTGTTTTCATTTTCACATGTAAACATAAGAGTCTAAAAGTTTTTATAATCACTTTTTGACTCTAGCCAAACATGTGAATCCTAGGGCTCCTTATAAATTCAATGTATACATGACCCCTTATCTTTTCCACACAAAAACAAACCAAATGTGACTACTAGGTATAAAACCCATTTCCTCTAGTGGAATACTATTCCCTGCACCTTTCACATCATCCTAATCACATGTGAGAGATGCTAAGGAATGTCCTTGTTGATGGTGTTGAGGAACTATTGTTGTCATTGATGTCAAAATCAAGATAGATGTAATCAATATCAAATTCAAAATTGAGGCCATGCATGGTGAAATGGTATATGATAAATAAGTCTTATGATGAGAAAATTTGAAGGCAACCTAGTAACTCCTCTGAGGTTGATGGCATGTCAAGGTCAAAATCATGATAAAAGGTAAGTTATTATTGAGTAATAGTCTTGAGAATCCTATTATAGCCCTGAGAGAAGGTGTATGCATGAAACATAGTGAATCTTGGTAAATTGTGTTATTGTGTTTAAATTTATGTAAACATGAGAAAGAGGCAAAGAAGCCTTTAGATGAGTTCCAAGGCTAGTTTAGTGGCTTAGTCCTTACATGAAGAGACCTAGTGAAAAGGCATAGGTTTGGTAGCATATTGAGGTGAGAAGTATAAGGCTTGTGATATGATGGGTGGAAATTTTGAATCTTGGTATGAGGTCATATGACATGTGGATAAGGTTTTAAGAGTAGTGAAAGAGGTTTCAAGGTGTGTTCAAGGTCTAACTATGATTGATAGTTCAAGACTTAATGTGCAAAGAGACTTAGTGTGGCCTAATGAGGGGTCAATTTTATTTCCTAAGGTGAAAAATATCTTGATATAATTTAAATAGTTTTTATATGTTGTGTTAAGTGTGTTGACCAATTTTGAGGTCATATCCTAAAGGAGAAAGCATGAAAATTAGTGTTGAGGTCTTATGTGTCCATAGAATGGGGTGTTACAGACCAAAAAAGGATTTTATTGTGATCATTGGCACATGAAAAATTTGAATTAGTTCATAAGTATTTAATGTAATATGGGGAAGTGTCATATCTTGAATTTCCTTGAATTGTTTTTTGAGTTGAGGTCCTATGACTTATGAATGATTATTAATAAGGTAAGATAGTCTAAACCCTCTCTAAAAACCTAATAATTATTTGATAGGAAAGATATTTTTGGGAAGTGATAAAAATAGTAGTTTTGACCTATTATGATTATTTTAGGTTGTATACAACTCTCCCAGGTACCTCCAAGTGGCATTGGTTTGGCAGAAGAGTGAATGGAAGCTACAAGAAACCCCTTGTTTCTCTAAATTTTGATGTAGTAGGTAGGGTTGAACAGATCAAAGCATGAAAATAGATGGAAGATGATATGTGAGACTTTTAGTTTTTTAAAATTTAATTTTATAATCATGTTTTATAACCAAAATATTCTAAAATGGTCATGGAAGTTGACCTATTGTTAAACAAGCCTAATGAAGAAGATAATGAGAAAACCAGGTAGAAGTGAGAATGAGATTAGGGATAGGTTTATATGGATTAAGAGTGGATAAAAATGCATGGGGTAATTTTTAAATACATGTACCTCATATCCCCTTTGTTTATAATTTTTTACGATGCTCATATACAAGTAAAAATTTGTTCTCAAAGTGACCTATCTAACATAGTGATGTCTGTGTAGGGTGAAGATGTGAGATTGGATTATAACACTAATATTGATATTGAAATTTATAATATATCTATTATAATATTTTAAAATTATTTTGAAATATCATTTAAACTCATTATAATATCATAAAATTGTTAACAGAGGTGTTCTAATACTTGGCTTCCATGACTATGTTGTTGGTGCTATAGGTAATTTTTTGTATATGAGTGAGAATGATATTCTTAAGTATTTTTTCATAAATTTTAAGAATTAATTTCACATAAATTTGTTATATGGGTACCTTTTGACACAAGAAATTGCACCCGAGGCAAGGAGGTCAAACTCCTGCCTTCTCCTTGCAACATGTAAACTCCCCTCTTGCCTGTGGGACTGGCAAAGCTAGAGGGGAGAGTTTCTAGATAAGGGATAGCTCCCTTTGATGTATCATGTTTATTCTAGCAAGTGAAAATATAGGCATATATATACATACATATATATATATATATATATATATAATAAAGGGGGGATGAAAAGGGAAAGGAGAGTGCAGGAAAACAAGCCTACTCTAAGGAGGTGATACACCAAAACAAGATGGCCTTCTCACATCCACTCTCAAAATTAGACAAACACATTTATACGCTTCACCCTTGGCAAAAGAAACAGTCTGCAAAACTTGACAGGGAGGTTTAAATGAAAAATATAGAAAAATGAGGTTCACCAAAGATGCTGTAAGAGGCACTCTGTAGATAATCCCTTCTATTTTTTGCACCCCAAAATAGAACTCTCTTCCTGTCAGCTGCAGATGGTGCCTTGTAGATGACTGGTGTGTTGGTGTTGAACCTATGAGAGCATCAAAAGATAATGACTGAACACAAATCAACACTCAAAACATACATAGAATATCTATCCAAGTTGAGGTAAAATCTGTGTTTATAGATTCAGTTAGAAACTTTAACAAGGCTTTGCCTTGTAAAGTTGTGAAAAGATCATTACAAAATGACCAAGTTCATAATATATATGAGAATAAAAAAGGCCCATTTGGCACTCCTTTTACAAGTGGCATACTCATCCCTTCATGAAAGGAAACAAGTCACTCAAAAGCATTAATGAACTATGCCCTTTTTCTATTCAAAATCTACTTTTCTCTTTTAGGTGACTTACACGGTTTGTCTACTCATTAATGTGAAATAGAGGAACCGGTTGCACTGCTAGCTACTTGCATCCCAAATGATCAATTCACTAGCACTATTTCACCTGCTAGAGTCACTTCTTAAATTGGTGCCACTTGGACTAACTGCTTACTCATTCCTTGCTTGTCGCTTTGTCTTTTCTCAGTTTTGTCTTTTTTGGCTCATTCGGCCCCTAGGGCGAACATCTTGGCAGGTCGCTGCACTCTGAGCTCCTTTTCCATGGTTAACACTTCCTTTGCTTTTGAAGATAAATGACCACTTCTTTTTATTAATTTTGACATTCCTATGGCCGTCATTGGTTTGAAAACCAATGGCTAATCTATTCTTTTAAACTTGACGTCCTCTTGGATGTCACCGTCCCTGTCACAACACTATCGGGTCCCTTGTTGGCACTCACTTATTTTCCTTCTCTGTGAGCACCCTTTTGCTTTTGAAATTACCCTTTGTATTTGGGATGAAAGTCCCCCGCAAGGGCATCTACCCTTTGGGGTCCTTCAGTGGGTCCCTTTTGCCTTCAGATGGTCCCTTTGTTTGATGCGAATGTCTCCTGGGTTCCCGTGGGCTTTATGTCTATGAAAAATTTTCCTAGGTAAATTTCCCTAGGTCTGCCTTCGCCTTGCTTTGTTTTCCATAGATTTTTGTCTGTGGACATTTTCTCGTAGACAAAAAGTCTACAAAATTTTTGTCTACCTTTGCTTGAAGCTTAGATGTATTCCTTCAAACTTTTTGTCTAAAGGAATTCCTTCGGACAAAAAGTCTGAAGGAATTGGGACTTAGCCAATTTCAATCAAAACTTGAACTTTGAACTTGAACTTACCCTTGCCCAGGTCCCTTTCCTCTAAAGTGCTGGCCCTTTAGAAGGGTACTAAACCTTGAAGACTGCCCTTCGGCCAAGGACATACCCTTAAACCAAGCATTGAAGTAAAGCCGTTGAACCAAAAATGGTTCAATGGTCCAATTGGTTCAACCAAGTGCACCAATTTCCTAGTGAACCAAGCTGATGAACTTCTTCATTGAACTTTTTCATTGAGGTGAACCCGTTGAACTAAACTCATTGAACCAAAATGGTTTAATGGTTCAAAGGTTCAACCAAGCATGCCGATGAACTATTGAACCGAAGCCGATGAACCTTTGCCTTTGAACCAAGACCATTAAACCTTTGCCTTTAAACCAAGACCATTGAACCAAAATGGTTCAACGGTTTAAAGGTTCAACCCTTGAATGGCGACAAACTCTTGAACCAATTATACCAAGCCACCTTGAACCAAGAGATCTAATTAGGCCATTGAGCCAAAGGCCGTTGAACCAATTGAACCAGGCCATGAACTGGATTCATTAAACTTGTTAAAACCAAAAACACTGGTATTAAAATGGTAGGGGAAGAAGGTGACCAAAATTTTCCCTGTGGGCAAAATTGGTCAATAGATTGGTGACTCACAGGGGAAGCATGCCTGCTATGCTTAAAGACTAGCTGCCTTGAAAATCCATTAGGCACGGAGTCAAATGGTAACTTTGAAAACTAGTAATAGCTCTGTTAAAACTTAGAACTAGTCACATAGATCTACCTCCAAGGAAATGAAAATGCACACACAAGACTAAGAAAACTACTACTTATGCAATAACACTTAGGGAAAATAGGAAAGAAAATAAGGGAAAATATGTACAAGCAAACCAAAAAAATTAGTGGCAATGCTTCAAATATATCTCATTAATTGGGATATGTAGTTCTTCACCATCCAACTTGGAGAGTTAGAACGCATTATGCTGCTTGCACTAAGTGATTATGTAAGGACCGCTCCATAGGGCATCAAATTTTGCATGCTTTTTAGGCTTAGCTCGATCTTCATCCCATTTCAGGACAATGTCTCCTTCAGAGAAATCTCTTGAAAAAGATTTCTTGTCAAAGTGTTTTTTTACTTGCTATTGGCGACTGGTCATAGAAGCCATAGCCCAGTCCCTTACCTCTTGGAGCTCCATCAGCTCACACAACCTGACCTCCATGCTGGTTCCTTCTTCTAACTACAGCTGGTGAGTGAGATCCAATGTTGGGAATTCAAGTGAGATGTGAAGCCTAGCTTCCCTTCCATATACGAGCGTATATGGAGAATTTTTGATTGCTCTCTTCAGAGTGATTCGATCGGCCCATAGAGCTATCTTTAGCTTGGCATGCCATGTCCTCTAATTTTCTTCCATAGTCCTCTTTATGATTCTGATCAAATTTTTGTTAGTGGACTCAGCGAGCCCATTCCCCTACAAATAATAATTTGATGAAGTGCTGAGGTATATGCCATACCTTAGTGCCCATTCACTAGTTTTGGTTCCCAGAAAAGCCAAGGCATTATCTAAGATTATGGTGGCTGGGACCCCAAATCTTATTACTAGGTCCTCATAGAACTCTAGGACTACACTTTCATTTGCCTCTTTTAGAGCAATAGCATCCATCCACTTGGTGAAATAATCCATTGCAGTCAGGACCCATTTGTGTCCAGTACTAGAGGGAGGATTGATCATCCCTATGAAATCCAGGCCCCACTGCATGAATGGTTTCTCAACTTGAATGGGCTATAGAGGCATGGCAGCCAATTGCTATTTTCCATCAAAAAGTGCACACTTCTGGCACTTTCTTACCTAGGCATGGGTGTCCTTGAAAAGAGTAGGCCAGAAATAGCCAACTCTCATTATCTTTGTTACCGTAGCTCTAGGAGTGAAGTGACTGCCTGCTGGCCCGTCATGGAACTCAGCCAATACCTTATCAGCCTAGTTTGGGTCAATACACCTTAGGAGGACCCTATAGAAATCCTTCCTAAACAATAATTCATCAACCAAGACATAAGGGAGAGATTGGAGTTTGAAATACCTTCTTTCGGTCTTATCAAGACCCTGTGGGCACTCACCAGTAATAAGCAAACACCTCAGGTCTAACGTCCAATCCTTTATGATAGTTGGCTCTTCTATTGTGGCTGCATCATGAATTAACAAGATTTCCTCCCCTTTTTGCTTTAAGTCTACATCAAGCTATTCACACAATCCTCTTCCTCTCACCAGCTTGGTGGTCTTGATGTCTACATCATACTACATCACTTTGGTAATCCACCCTGCCCTCTTCTCATTCAGGTCTCGATTGGTCAAGAAATCCTTGATGCCAGGGTGTGGGACCATGAGGTGAATCCTACTATTAGACAACATATGCCTAAATTTCTTTAGGCTCCACACTACTGCTAGGACTTTCTTCTCTACATATGTGTACCTAACTTCAAAATCCTCTTATCCTTGGCTAAAAAAAGCAAGTGGCTATTCAAGGTCCTCACCATTTGCTTGGGTAAGCATGGTGGATATCACCTCTTTATTGCTAAAAGTGTAGAGGTTGAAGTCTTTGTTGAAGTCAGGGCTGATCAAAGTGGGAGCCTGGGTTATGGCCTGCTTGATGGCTTCAAAGTTGTCTTTCCTTTGAGCTATCCATTTGAAATCTTCACCCTTCCTCAGCATAGGGGTGAGTGGCTTGACTATCTCTGTAAAATTCAAAATGAATCTTCGAATGAAATTTATCTTTCCAAAGAAACTTTGCAGGCCTTTCTTGTGCTTTAGGAGGGACATCTCCAAGATAGAGCAAACTCTCTCGAGGTCAATAGATAAGCCCTCCTTAGACACAATGTGGCCAAGGAGTTTCCCCTCATGAATAGCAAACACACACTTCTTTGGATTAAGAGAGATGCCAAACTCCCTACACCTTTCAAAAATTTGCCTAAGGTGTTCTATGTGTTGGCTCACTTTCTTGGAGAATACTGTCACATCATCGAGGTAGACCAGCACATTGTTATTCATCAAGCCTCCAAAAGCCATATCCATGGCTCACTAAAAGGTAGCACCAACATTAGATAGCCCAAAAGGCATCTTCTTGTAGGCAAACATTCCCCATTTAGTAGTGAAGGCTATTTTGTGCTGATCACAACCTTGCACTAGAATTTGATTATACTCTGAATAACCATCCAGGAGGGAGAAATGCTCGCTACCTGTTACCTTTTGAAGGATCTACTCCATGCTTGGAAGGGGATAATGATCTTTTAAAGAGACTTTATTAAGGTCCCTAAAGTCAACACACAGCCTGATCTCCCCATTCTTCTTTCTAATAGGAACAAGGTTGGCCAGCCAAGAGGAATGTTTGATTGGAAATATAATTCCAGACTCAATCAATTTGGCCAATTCCCTCTGCATGAGGGGCTAAATTGTCAAATTGATAGGTCTTTGCTTCTGTGTGATTGGCTTGGCACCTTCTTGTAATTCAATGGTGTGTTGGGTGAGTCTTGGGTTGAAACCCTTCAAGTCATTGTAATCCCAAGCAAAGACATCAGAGAACTCCTGACACAACAAAATGAAAGCCCACCTTTCTTGAATCATGCAGACTTTTCCAAGCGCAAGCACCTTGTCCTTGAAGATCTCAACCCTTTTGTAATTCTCTTCTTTGGTTGTGATGCATATCTTGTCATTTCTTAATTGGTCATCTCCATTGAAGATGCTTTCAAGCATGACCAGACCTTTAGGGAGTTTATTGTTCTTCAATTGAACAATTTTATTGCCGTATTGCTGTTGTAACTTCGCCTGATTTTATGTTGCAAACTCAGCTTCCTCCTATAGGAAGAAAGCTATTTGCTAGTTGCTTTCAAAAACTTGCCAATTTACAATGTTGTCTGAGATAGAAGGCCAAACCACCACTTTCAAGTGGCACGAACCACAGTCTCGACTTATTTCCTTTGAAATGTCAAATTGAGCACCAATTGTTGCTAGCTTATCCGCTTGTTTATTTTACTCTCTAGGAATGGAGGTGATATTAAAAGCAATAAAATCCTCCACCAAGTCCCAAACTCTATGCTTGTAAGACTTTAGCAAGGGATTCTTGGTCAGATTCAAGCCTCTACACTGATTTACAATCAACTCACTGTCTCCCAAAACTTGCAACTCCTTAATCCCTCTTTTCTTTGCCCATTCAAGGCCATAGATAAGGGACTCATATTTTGAAACATTAATTGTGCAAGAGAATTGGAAATGAAAAGCTAAAAAATACCTATCCCTTGAAGGAGAGACCAACATCGCCCCACCACCAGTGCCTAGCTTACTTTTGGAACCGTCAAAATACAGCTACCATAGGCCAAGGTCTTCTTTGTTTGCCTTCATTAAATTTGGCATGAAGGCACCCTCTTCATGCATGAAATAGACTCCAAGTTCTATCTCTTCAATGAACTTGTATGGATCATGTTCGAAGTTATCATTTCCCCACTCATCCAAGAGTAGGTCTGCCACTCCTTCAAGAGCAGAGGATGGAGATTGGTCTGTCTGGGACTCTTCTAGGTTGATGATGGTGTAACTAACATTCACTACCTTGGGTGTGTATGGTTCTAGATGGTCCTTGTAGAGTGGCTCAGACTCAATTTTTACCTTGGTCCTGTACTTGGTTCTAAAAACTAGATATGACCAATTCGCTGCTAGATAGCCACCTATCTTTGACCTGAAGTCTCTGGACAAGCAAATTGTGAAATAAAGAGGGACGTCTGCTACCACTATATCATGGGGAATTGAGAAGGTTGGGCAAGCATGCAATGTTAAGCCTAAACCCTTCACAATCCCAACCATTTTTGTGGGTGTCCCATCTAGTTGTAAGACTCCTTTGTTCATCTCTTCATACTTCAGTCCCATCTTGTCAGCAATACACTTGGGCATCACTGAAGTATTAGCCCCACTATCAATTATGTAGTTGTGTACCAAGAAATCCCTTATAACCAAGGATACATAAAAAGGGGGAGTTTTCTCTTCCTTCTTTACATGACTTGAGGTGGAAGGTTGCCCATTTGTCATCAAGACATTATCAGTGCTTGCTGGGATAACTTGACAATCCAGCTCATGCAATTTCTTATTCAACACATCCTTCTAGCCTATAAGAGACAATGAATCCCATAAAGAGATATTCATATGTAACTTCTTCATTTGGTCCACTATATTGATTTGAGGATTTCCTCCTTTCAAGTTTTCTTTGGGGTTGATTCCAAGCTGAACTGCAAGCTGAGGGGCTAAAGGTATAGATGGCTGCCTAAAATCTGGGGCCTTTGAATTGGAGTGAGATGGAGGAGGCACTGCTACTGCCTAAGTAGTAGCTTGGGATTTTGTCACTGCTCTTCTCTTAAACCTTGTGTTGGTTGTAACACAATCAGCCTGATTGTCTATAGTGCCCACATAATTCACTGAACAAAATTCCCCTTCCATATGATTCATGAGAGTGGAATCAGGCTGGGCCTGATTGCTACTCATGTTGGGTTGCATTACAAACTTGAAGACCTAAGATTGAGTGGCTGTTTGGTTGTCTACATTTTAAAAATAGTTCATCATCTCATTTGTGTAAATAGCTTATTCTTGACCATACCCCATGGTCGAACAGCTTGGCTGCTCTTGTATTAGATTATTCTAAACTAGCACCATGACTTTAGATGATGAAAGGGGGCCTGAGTTGTAATTTTTAAAAGGCCAGGTCTGAGTGAGCTAACTCTGTCCTTGATTATAGCTTTGAAAAGGAGGTCTAGGAGCTTAACCATAGTGCTGATATCCCTAATTTAGCCTGTTGCTTTGAGTTTACTACCTTTTAAGAGCTACAAGTTCATTTGACATGTTTTACAATAGACTTTTAACCTCATGAAGTTCATTGGACAGAACAACAACTGGCTTCTCAATGCTAGGCAAAGGAGATAGTGTTGGAGCAATAGTTTGAATTGGAGGTAGCATTTTTGGAAAAAGTGGCATGTGAGGCCTAGGGGCTATTTTCCTAGCTTGAAAGAAGCAATTTTTTGCTGCTATGACTATGTCATAAGTAGCAGGTAGTATATGCCCTCCCATATATTGGATCATCATAGCAATATCACTATTTAATACCTTTAAATAGTACAAGAAAGCCTAGCTAGGAGTCAATCTTACCAGGATGGGAATTTTATCCCAAGTCTTTTGAAAATGTGTGTTGAAGTCCTGCATATACTCATGCAGAGCTCTCTTTATGGTCGTCAACTACTCAGCAAGTGAGAGACCATCACTCTTTTCCCCAAAATGATCTGTCAACTGAGTGCCCAATTCATTCTAGAAATGTATTGATTTCACAGGCAAGGTCCCATACCAGTCAAGAGCTTTGCCTTTCAGAGACAAAGCTAACAGCCTGATGGCAATATTTTCCTCTATTACATTGTGAATATTGCAAAGGTTGACAATATTCCTAATATGCTCGATGGTTGTAATAGGCCCCACTCCATCGAAAGAAGGCACATTCTTGAGAGTTGTTCCCAAAATTGGATCATAGCATGGGAGATTCAAGGGGATCTCACCATGAAAAGCCGCAAAAGGCAATGCCATGTTTGGGATTGGCTATAACTGGGGTTCTGCTATGACTATGTCTCTTATAATAGGCCTAGGAGGATTGATTGCTGGACAAAGATGGGTCCTCTCAAATCATAGTCTTTTAGCAGAGTTTAAAGGTAATTCAACGAAATTGAAAGGAACCCCTTTTGAAGTAGACCTTCTGGTGACTTTAGGCAAAGAAAGTTAAGAAACTAGTCTTAATTAGAGAACTGAAGCTCTTACCGGTGGAGTCGCCAGATGCTAGAAAACTTAAAATTGTTGTGATAGGACCAGCATCAATCTCAAAACCTTACTAAGTTGTCAAACTGTGTGTCCCACTGGGCATGTCAAAACCGTTGATGCAAGAAATTGCACCTAGGGCAAGGAGGTCTAACTCTTTCCTTCTCCTCGCAACATGGAAACTCCCCTCTCACTTGTGGGACTGGCGAAGCTGGAGGGGAGAGTCTCTAGATAAGGGCTAACTCCCTTTGATGTATCATGTTTATTCTAGCAAGTGCAAATACAGGCATATATAAATATAAAATAAAGGGGGGATGAAAAGGGAAAGGAGAGTGCAGGAAAAGAAGCCTACTCTAAGGAGGTGATACACCAAAACAAGATGACCTTCTCACATCCACTATCAAAATCTGACAAACACATTTATATGCTTCACCCTTGGTAGAAGAAATAGTCTGCAAAACTTGACACGGAGGTTTAAATGAAAAATATAGAAAAAGGAGGTTCACCAAAGGTGTTGTAAGAGGCACGCTGTACCTTCTATTTTCTACACCCCAAAATAGAACTCTCTTCCTATCAGCTATAGATGGCACCTTGTAGATGACTGGTGTGTTGGTGTTGAACTTGTGAGAGTATCAAAAGACAATGACTAAACACAAATGAACACTCAGAACATACACAGAATATCTATCCAAGAAGAGGTAAAATCTGTGTTTATAGATTCAGATAGAAACTTTAACAAGGTTGCACCTTGTAAAGTTATGAAAAGATCATTACAAAATGACCAAGTTCACAATATATATGAGAAGCAAAAAGGCCCATTTGGCGCTCCCTCTTTTACAAGTGGCATACGCATCCTTTTGTGAAAGAAAACAAGTCACTCAAAAGCATTAATGAACTGTGCCCTTTGTCTATTTGAAATCTGCTTTTCTCTTTTAGGTGACTTACACAGTTTGTCTACTCATTAATGTGAAACAAAGGAACCAATTTTACTACTAGCTGCTTGCATCCCAAATGATCAATTTGCTGGCACTATTTCACCTTCTAGAGTCACTTCTCAAATTGGCACCACTTGGACTAACTACTTACTCATTCCTTGCTTGTCACTTTGTCTTTTCTCAGTTTTGTCTTTTTTGGCTCATTTGGCCCCTAGGGCAAACATCTTGTTCTGGTGTATCACCTCCTTAGAGTAGGCTTGTTTTCCTGTACTCTCCTTTCCCTTTTCATCCCCCCTTTATTATATATATATATATATATATATATATATATATATATATATATATATATATATATATATATATATATATATATATATATATGCTTGTATTTACACTTTTTGGAATAAACATGATACATCAAAGGGAGCTAGCCCTTATCTAGAGACTCTCCCTTCCAGCTTCGCCAGTCCCACAAGCAAGAGGGGAGTTTCCATGTTGCGAGGAGAAGGCAGGAGTTTGACCTCCTTTCCCCAGGTGCAATTTCCTAGATCAACAGTACCATAGGCTAATTTTAACACATTTTTATGGATGATAAACTCCTATAAAGGTGTGAAAATTCAAAGGCTTTTGATTGGGTTATTAAGGTTTGTGTGTAGTTCTGAGTGAACATATGAAGTTGATCAGTTTGAGGTATTTTGCCTTGTATTATGAGATATAATGGAAATGATATTTAACCTAAGGTCATTTATATTATATAAATGTGTTTTTTTGTTTTATGTGGAAAATTTTATTGCATTTATCAGATTTTCAAGAAAACATTCTCACAGAGAGAAGACTGAATTGCAAGTAGACCTTATTGGGTGGTTCAAGGAGTGAAATGAGATAAATGATATTGGGGACATAAGGTGATATTATTATGGGTATAATTGGGCCATTTTTTAAGTTTTAAATATTTTTATGGAGGCTCATGATATTTTAATGTGGCCAAAGTGAAATGTGTGCTTAGAGAAGGCCTAATGGTGGTTTTGGCCCTTATGGGTAATTACCAACATATGTAGTGATTGTTTGAATTTTAAAAAGTTTATTTTTATCTATTAAAATTGTTTTAAAATTATTTTGAGGTTATTTTCTTAACAATACGAGTGATATCAAGAGTCAAGTATAAAAAGAAAGTCTAATAAGCCTAATTTGACTTGTTAGAAAATTGAGGACATAAGCGGATGAATTGGAGTTTTGGAAACCAAGTAAAGGGATTTAATATCATAAGATATTTATGATAAATATTTCATGAGATTATAACATTTATTTTATAGGTGATAAGTAAGGTTATTTTATCTAATTCTTCCAAAGAAAGGGCTAATTGAGCGAGAAGGCCAAATAGGTTATTTGAGAGAGAGAGAGAAGAATTTAAAGAACAAAAGAAGGAGATCATATTAAGTTGATTGAGAAAAATGTGTCCAAATTTGATCAGATATTAAAGGTATCTAATTTTGTGCTAATTTACCCAAGGTTTTGGTGCCTCCTTGCAAGTTGTTCCTTGCTAAAGGACTAGATGAGTTGGTGCTTGACTAGTGAGGGGTTGGTGCTCCTTATAGGGTTGGTGCCTCACTAAATTTATATTCATTTCTTATATGACTATATTATAATATATGTGCTAGTGGATTTTATCCCCTAATATATTTTTTGACATATCTTCTATGTTTTTAAGTTGTTTTACTTTCATAGATGCTTGCCTATGCATTGATTAATATATGTATGTGAGTGAATGCTTCATAGACGCTAAGTGAAATTGAAGGATTAGTTTTAAAGAAATTTATTCACCAGCCCCCTCTTATTAGATATAATTACAATAAGATATCCTACATGGAACTTTCCATATCAATGATTAACCACATCACTAACCGGCCTATTAGGAATAAAATATAGATATGATACCTTAATTTTAGGATCAATAAGCTACATCATACTATGAAAGTAAATAATTTATAAAAATAATTTAAAAAAATAAGATACAATATGGAAAACATTACACAAGATATATATGTGTAAACCCTATAATTTGAAAAGAAAAACCATAGGTAAAATGGTAGCTTTCAGCCTTCATTACTTCAACAACTCTTCTTTTATAATAGCTCCTCCAATAAATCATTTTAGTACGTACAAAAAAATAAATTATGTGAGCCAAGCATACAATGCCTTCAGGATATAACCTTAAAACTCAAGTATATCCATGATTATAAAAAATCATACATAATTCTTACAATAAAAGCATTTAGGTGAGCCAAGAAACATGGCCTACAAGCTTTTCCTCTCTAAAAGTATACAAGCCCAAGCTTTCAAGGATCCAATAGAAATGCATCTAAGGATGAGAAATACAAAGAGAAAGCATGCTATTAATACAATTTATAATGAGAAGAAATAGCAGATAGATAATCATCATAGTGTCCCAAAAAATTTACCATATTTGAGTGGCATGTCATGTGATCTTCAAAGGTGTTTGTATCTATGTGCAAAAGTCATCAAAGTTGATCCTCTACTAGATAAAACCATGTGACACCACCATGTGGCTCCAAAACCTATGCACCATTTCCACAAGTGATTCTAAAAACTCAATATTGATCTTCTTGTCTTCATTACCAAGGGTCAATAAAGTAGATGCTCCACTTTATACAATATCTAAGCCACCCCATGTGACTATGAGAATTTCAACCCACTCACACAAGTGAAGTTAATCTTCAATAATGCATTCTTATATTCATCTTCACATGTGAATGCAATATTCTAAAAGGTATTACAATTAAGTTTTTACTTTAACTAGACATGTGAATCCTAAGAAACCTTATAAATTTTACCCATACATGACCCCTTGTCTTTTATATACCAAGACAAATTACATGTGACTATTAGGGTTAAAACCCATGTCCTATAGTAGAGTACTATGACCCAAACCTATCACATCATCCTAATCACATGTGAGAGACCCTCTATGGGCCTTGAAAAATTACCAATCAGCCACATCACTAACCATCCACATCACCATGAATGGTGTCCATGAATAGTGAATGTGAATAGTGACTTCACACCTAACATGGAAAATAGAAGTTGTTTAATTGTGCACAAGTCATGTGATTTGGAATGTGTTAAGAATTAACATTTTCAATTAGTTGTGACTAAATTTATGTGTTTAAATATCCAATCACCCCTCCCCTTTATTATAGTAATGGAATTTCTATAGTAAAGGATAACTAATTGAACATGAATGCATACAACACACTTTGTCTTTAAGTGGATACTTAAATTGTGTATAGTACTCAAATTTAGCAAACCCCACAACAAATCATAAAGTATTCATTTTTTCAACTTAAATTTTTAAAATCTAACTATCAAAATTTAAAATTTAAAAGAGAGTAAGGAAGGAGTAAACTTGTATATAGGTGAAATGAAATTTCCATATAACTTGTAAGTGATAATGGATAACTAAATATCCCTGTTGAATAAATTATAGAATTTGAACCAATAGTGAATTGAGAGTGATTGAGTCCCAATTTAAATAGCTAATAAATTTATTTAATTTGAAATATCCATTAATCTAAATTTCATGAATGTGGAATAATATCCAACATATTAATCCAAAAAGGTGGGACCAAGATAGGTTTATTAGAAGTGATTCGAAGGTTGTTGAGTGTCACTAGACATGGATGTAAATCACCTATACATATTCAAATCACACCATTTTAGACATATTAAGATTATAATTCTCATGATTTAAAGAGAATAAATAATATTCATGCCCCTATCATGACCACATTACTCATAGATTTGCCTTTGAAATGAATATTTTCTATTTGAATTTGCAACTTTAAAACTTTACATTTTAAACTATGAAACTTTGAACTTGTAAATTTGAATAATCATGAGTATGAATGAGTACAATGACCCCTATAATTATGTCAAAATGATACATAATTTATGCACATATATGCCCAGTTGTTAACTATTTTTTCAACCTACAATTTTGATCTTGTAATTTATTTGCATATGACTATGCATATACATTCAAGTGTGTATGATTATATACTTTTAGTTTTTAAAATTTGAATGATTATTATTATCGTATGACCCCAAAATTTGTATCAATGTGTCAATACTTGTCATATATATAGTTTTTAATCTTTGAAAACATATTCTCTATATTTTTTGAGATGTACTTTTTTCTAATTTTTTTGTCTACTTATGAAGGCTTGGATCTTAATAAAAGACCACTATGATACCCAAAATTTGAGATTATAAATGTATCCTCCAAGTCACTCATCTAAAAATAAGAGTTTGTATACACATAACGCTTTCAAACTTTATCAATTATTGATGTTTTCTCTCTTGCAAGAACCCATCGAGTCTCAATATATTTGAGTGCACGATTTAAAGGGTGAACTAAGAAAGGGGTGGGTATACCATTGATGATTTTAAAGATTTTTTTATCCTATACCACCACTTGAAATAAAAAAAACCTATGTTATACACTTTCCTAAGATTTGACACCTCCCTTACACACTCTTCCAAGTAATTCACCACTTTAAATAACCCATACTTAAGCCAAAAACTCTTTCTGACATTTACCAAATAAAGTCTATCTAGTCTAACCTTATACTTAAAATATATAAGCATGTTGCAATACTAGGTCATCTTTAACCGAAACAATCCAGGACATACATTATTTTATCAATTAACAATATAGGGTCAATTGGTCTAAATCTATCGACTAAACTTTTAGAATGGTTTAGTATTATATATAGCTATATATGCACATCCATTTATACCATTTTAGAGAAAGATGAAGAAGTAAATCATTATTTGTGAATTTATTTATCCACCATTATACTTGAGGATCATTAATTAGGGTTTCAATACTATATTTAGAGATATGAATCTTGTCTTGTGGAGAAGTATTTTGGATGCATAGGAGAAGTTGTGTAGTGTAGATCCAACCCATATTTGTTATCTTACAAACCGTAACAACATCTTACAAAACACCTTGGACAAGGAGAGATTGAGACTCAGTGGGCTCATCTTCAAAGGTAAATATTCCTAACTCTTGATCCTCTTTGTTAAAGTAGATAGATTTTCATTTGTTAGTTTATATGTTTCTCTCTCCATGCATTATGATTTCCTCTACATTAACTTGAGTAGAGATCTTATATGCATGTTTATTACCCAATTTTTTACGACATTCTCTGGTGATCACTATGTTATATTTTAATTTATTTTTTCATTTACTTTGTGAGTAAGAAAACATAAGACCTATCTATGGTTGTTACATAGTGTTTTATGAATAGAAGATTTGAACCCTCTCTAGTGATATTGTGTGGTAAGGGACCCCTTTTTTAGGTCTAAAAGATCCATCTTGGTTGTGACCCTGATTGTCTAAATGTACTAATAAGTGGAAGTGTAAATGTGATTTATCTTATCCAATCTAGGATTCATTTATAGATTAGCTTCACTTTCCCTTGTATATATTTTGGTGAATCTGACGTGAACTAACCCTTAAAAGTTTTATTTCATGCATTAATTTATTATCAAATATTATATATATTTTATACAATATTGGATTAAACATGTTGATAAAATCTAACATTTTGTGTATAGATTTAACACACAGTCAATTTAATCAAATATATATTTATCTATGCAGGTCTTATCTAACAACATGTAACTAGATAGATTAACTTGACTCAATTCTCTTTTTAAACCATAGGTTTATAGACTCAGTTAACCTAGTCAACTCTATTATCAAGTCATTTTTAGTATACAAATTTGCAAATTTCATCGACCTAGTTAACTCTATTAATAGAATAAGAAATCATCATCTAAGCAATAAAGCATAAAATAGTAAATTCAACATCTTAAAAAAATATCAAGTTATTTCTTACCTTGTCATTTTTGTTCTTCATTTTTAGTCCTACTTTTAAAAATTTGTAATTTATAAAATTATAACCCTAGATAAAATTGGGTTGACTAGGTTGACACAGTTATATATCTTAATTTCTTATATAGAAGACTCAGTCAACTTATTCAACTGTGTTCTTCTGGATCTTTCTTCCATAGATAGCATCGACCTTGTCAACTTTGTTTTATACTATTTGCATATAGTGTCACCTAAATCGACCCTATAATCTTTGAAAATAAATGAATTAACTAATATTGCTAGTAATTAATTCAATTTTCATTTTTTTGCTTACTTAGTGTAAAAATAATAGACTAAATAGGAGTTTTTTATTTTCTAATTTAGTCACACTATTTTTCTTTTTCACACACTTCCAAATTACATAACACCAAAAATCATTAAACAATTTCTACCCAAGGTTTCCCTACTTGGATTTCATCACTAAGGGAGAAGCCAACTTAATTTTTAGCCAAGTATAAATATGTGTTTGATGGTATATATTATAAAATCACCCAATACCCTTTTCATTATGGGATTGTGAAGTGAGCGGGTAGGCCCCAATACCAAGCCAGTACCATCACACCAATATAGATCCCTTTCAGCCTCAACTACCTATCCTTAGATTTATTTTTTAGTTACTTTATATCCAACTCTTTATCACATTTATTTTTAAAATTTATAATATAACAACATACTATGGATATTTGCTTATTAGATTAGCATTTACATTCTAGTTTTGTTGCTTGCTCTTTTCAAATTGTATGTTGTATTACAAATCTTATTATAACAAGTGTTGGTACAAGATTTGTGCTATGTAATATAGTCAGATCAAACACATTTGATATATTTTTTTGTGTGATCAATTTAATTTGATTAATTATTATATTTTTAAAAAAATATTGTATTCAAAACATAGTCAACCTCATCAACTCAGTCTCTAAAAAGATTCTTTTTATATTTATCTTTAGTACACAGTTGACCTATATAACTTTGTGCCTTTAAAAATCCTTTAGTTTTTCCATCTACAATACATAATCAACCCAGTTGACTGTGTCCTTTATATCCTATTTTTTTACTATCTTACAAGATAGTGTTGATTGGTTCAACTCTGTATCTTACTAGTTGATCTTTATTTCTACACAAGTTTTTAGTTTCCCTCCATCATGAATTAATTTTTTTATGAAAATACAAAATTTAATCAAAAAAACATTATGAATTTCACCTATCCCAATAGGGAGTTTAAGAAACATCTTGTGGCACCCACCATGGATCAAAATAATGTTCATGTTGCAACTCACACTACCAACTATGGTACTCCTCCCTATTCATCCTTGACACTTAACCTTTCTTCTCACTAGAATATGAGTGTGATTTAGAGTACACAACTAAAATTCTATTTTTCAATAATGAAAAACCTCAACATAGATGAAACTATCCTACAACCATCTATAATGCCATGATGGGGCCTCATATAGAATAACCCCATTTAACCTCCCCTAGTTTTTCCCAATGACTTAGGGAAAGCCAATTTTTATCATCCAAACCATTCCATTATAGTATATATCCTTTTCATACCATGGAATCACCCTCTTTGTCTTCTTCTACCTCTATGACAAGTATTTTACCAACATGGTAGGTTTAACTTCTAGTGGGGCTCTTCAAAAGATTCATACCCATAACCATACTACTATTGCATCTCAAGACATTAAAGCTTCTTTTGATACTAGTGCATCTCATGCCACTATTTTTTATTTATCCACTAGTGTGATTCATGATAATAATTCATCCCATACTTATTGTTTAACTCAAGTTATTAATAATAACTCTAATGCATCACATACTACATCCACTAGTCAAAATATTGCTCAAACAAACCAACTCCTATTATAAACACTTAACCAAATTCATACCTTTTAAACTTATAATGAAAGTAAGATTATTCAGATGTAAATCATCTCATTCATCTCAAAAACCAAGCTCATGAGGTTTTATGGGGAACACAAATCTTAATTCCCCCCATCCCCTCCTTAGGGATTCCCATGGTAACCTTATACCATAATAACCACTTGTAAACAAAACCATTAAAAATATATAAAACAAACCTTTAGTACCTCAAATTATTAACATTTACATAAGAGATATCACACCTAGCATCACCTATAATGGATCCACCAATCCCACTTTGTATTTAAAAGCATTTAGTAACCTTTATATATATTGGGTTAAGCTTAACACATTCATCACTACCAAACTATTAGCTAAAACACTCTTGTGAGAGCTTTAGATTGGCATAATCAATTAAAACCCCACTTTATCACTAGCATAAAAAACTTGTTTAAATTTCTAGTCCAAAAATTCCAAAGTAATGATCTTCACAAGAATAACTTAGCCCACTTTATAAATTATAAATATCTTGAAACTGAAATGACACAAGACTTCATCAAAATAATGGAAAAACTTGTCTAACAAATGTGAGCATAATATGGTAGAGGATAGCCTCTTGCACCCATTCTTTAATTATATATACCCCAAATTATAATACTGGGTTAGGACCCTCTCTCTTAAAACCCTAGAAGAAGCTCTTAACTAGGCCAAATGATAAGACTTCCTCATGCATTAATTTGAACCACCTCAACCTATAATGCTCACACGTATGCTCATCAAAAATAAAAACTATCATTCAACCAATGATGGTGTTACCAACACTTACAACTATACATACCATCCAAGTAAGTGCTCTAAAAAATTCCATGGAGCATGCTCCCCTACTAACAACACTCCTATTCCCACCTTTATTCAATCTAACCACACTAATGCAAATAAACCACTATCCCTAGCAAAACTTTAAAAATGTCTTCCAAGACCTCTACCATGAGATCTTGACTCTACTCATCCTATGAAATCATGGTATGATCAAAACAATTTCTTTTGGTTTCATGTAAGTTGGGGCCATTATTATGAGACTTGTAGATGATTACACAATCTTGCTATGTATTTTATTCTTGGTCCTAACCTTTATCATGAAACACTTATTAAAAATCATCAAAAATCTTATGACATAGCTTTTAAAGCTCATGAAATGCAAAATAAAAACCAAGATAATGCTCATCTAGTTATCTACAAAGATCCTCTTCCTAACCACCAAGATAACATCAAAAACATACTCCTAATAACAATGTTGAAATTATAATAAACCTTACTACCAATGATGAAAACATGGTTAATATGACAAAAATGAGAAGAGTAGTTGTTTTTATTGACTCAAATCCAACACTAATGCATCACCCCTCTCAACCATTTTAAACCATTCAAGGTGATTCTCATCGCACCTAATAAAATTAGGGAAAGAGGAACCTATACCCATACAAACATCACCTTCAACCACACAACTTGATTATACCTCTCATACCATTTCTAATCTTCCCCTAACATCCACACAACAAGACAATATACCCAAAACTTCCAATAGTATTTATTCAAACCAACCACCACATCACCTAAAGTAACTCAACCCATTTGTAATCAACCTATGCTAGCCATACCCTATTAACACAAGTTCAATTGTACCTCTATCCCTCCTTACCATAATCTCTTATAACACTATGCACCTACATCTAACAACCCTCCCATAAATTATGATGAATGGGATCCCATTGTGGAACTTTCTCATTTCTCATCTCAAATAACTTTCATAGAACTAATGATAACTTTTCCACATCATTGAAACTGACTAATGAAATTGTTGTTTGAAATTAACATCCCTCATCCTCCTCTTATAGGATAGGAATCTACCTTATCTAGATCCAAAGATATTATACTTCAATAATATGAATATATGCCCATCTATGTTGATGAAAAAATAAACACTTATCTCTCACTTAACTTCCATAACACTTCTATGATTCCTGATGAGATACTTCTTCATGTGTATAATCCACACATATATATTAGCATCTAAATTGGCTATATCTAATTTAATCATTCCTTAATTGATGAAGGTTTAGGCACTTATGTTTCCTACCTTGACTTCATTAAGACACTTGATTATTATGAATACAACCTCAAATCTACACATAATACATGTCAATTATATGATAGAAAGTAAATGCCTCCTCTAGGTTGTGTTTGGATTCCCAATACTATTCTTCCTATCACCATCCATGTGAAATTTATGATACTTAACTTTCTAATTTCTTACATCTTACTCTATTAAAATTAGACTCATAATATGAGAGTATTCACCTCATCCACATGTCAATGTGTCAAATTACCTTATAATATAAATAAATACAAGATTCAAGGAGATACTAACCATTATAATTTCAAACAATTCCAAGAACATGGTGTTTTTAAATACTTACACTTGAACCCTTGCCTAATGTCTTATTTTAGGAATCACAACTCTTCAACTATCCAATCAACTCTACTTGAGGTTATAATGGTCACCCTAAATTAATTGGGAATATTACACCTAACCTCTTAGACTCTGATGATGATGATCCAGATGAGATATGAATCAAGATCAAAACCTTTGATTTTTCCCCTCACATTATCTCCCAAATTCCTCTTTATTTTCAACCTCCATCTCGATAACTACCTTTTGATGACATACCTATTATCTTATCCAAAACTAGACACTCTATTAATAATACTTCCTCTAATGACAAATCCATTCCTACATGTACAATCAACTTGAATACACCTATATATGATGATAGTTATGCTTTAAATGATGCATTTTTAGTTAGATTCATCCAAGCTAGAAATAAAAAAAATTCTTTGATATCATTATTATTTATTTAAATATTTTCATTCTTATTTTATCATTCCTTCCTTTATATCACCTAATACTAATTTTTTTACTATTTTTCACATGGTAGAGATTGAGCACTCACATGATACACCTCTAGTCATAATATATCCCTTCAGGGAGTATGATCATGGATCATGTCATGATATGACCTTATCATTTTGCTAGATACCATAACCCTTATAGTGTACTTCCTCCAGAGATGCTAACCACTATACTTAAACCTACTACACATCTGGTCTTACCTACTAATAAGACTAGTCTAGTTTTTACTCCATCCCCACCCTTGGTGTGGCCTTATTCCCTTGCCATAGCTTGATCCCTTAACCACCTAATGGGTAGATCATCCTTATTGTGGTATTCATAACATTGTTAGTCATTGGACCAAATATTTCCATCTATCTCAACCGCCCCAAGCTTCTCCTTCTACCCTTTTAACTAGTAAACCCCCACAGTCTACTAATAGATGTATTTATTGATTTCATATGACAAATAATGACTCTTCTACCCATTGTTAAAAACTTAGGTCATATATCGACACATTGTGCCAAATTACTATTCAACCCAAAGATGAGGCCATACCTTTTCATAAGATATTATTATAGTATATCCCTAAATATGGAGAGATATACTATCTATGGAAATAATATGGTACACATCATACCAATCGATACTGAGTTCTCCAGTAGCATCTTCATGACTTCCCATAGTTGACACTAACACTAGTCATTCCTCCTTATACAGTCACCCATGTAATAAGGATCATCCTTGTTTTTAGGTTGCACCTCCTTCTCATGACATAGATAATATTACCATTTATACATCCATTCCTTGCATTAAGCATTATATTCACAAGATCTCATATGATAATTACTCTTCATCAGCTACACCTACCTTTTTAGTTGAGATGATCTAGAAAGAAACCTTTACACAACTTTCCACAAAGATTGATAAGACTTTAGATAGCATCATAATTCATCTTGATAGAGATGTTTTTGATGTTATGGATAACATTTATGGTCAAATATATTAGTATTCATGAGCACATCATGGTGTTCTTTCACATTGTTATACTTCATGAGTTGGATTGGATTTATAATCCATATTTAAAGCTCTTATACACTTAACTATGTGTCAAATTGGATTTCACTCATTTATTTTACATGGATCATTATATTATGATTTTTGTGTTTTATATGGTTTCATTATATTTCACCTTTTCTTATGGCATATTATCATTATTTTAATGCATGCACACTTATGATTATGATTTCACTTTTTCATGGATTCTTTTCTTTTCCTTTTTATGATGACTATTTATTATCTTATTACATTCAAAAATTAGATAATTATTATTGTGACTTGGTTATATAACCTTTATTCCTTTAGTATTATATCTATACCACATGATTAATTAGAAACGAAGACTCCTAATTATACTACTACCATATACCAATATATTTTTAATTTCCTTTCTTCCCTCATCTTCTTTTCACATACTAAGCATACATATAGATGAAACTTGAGATTACACACTGGTTCAGAGGTAATTCTAAGTGTTTATTTAGTCATATCTCTAGTTACTTAGTCTCCTTTAAATTAAATTATCAAAATCAGTCTTGTGTATCACTTTTATCACTCATTTTGGTTATTCCAAATCTGTAAGGATGAAGAATCACAAAAACCATAAAAATAAAGTTAAAATACAAATCATTTAAAATAAAAGGCAATGACTCAAAAGGCAACATAAAAATTAAAAATTATAATCATACAAAAATATGTGATTCATAGAGCATATATTATTTTCTAATTGAATCTTAAACTCCACAAAATGGCCTCATGATAGAGTTGAGGTTCATTAGGGTATGGTAGGTCAATAGATTAGGATAGGAGAACAAAAAAATCTATAAGTGCTACATTCTTTCTAACACAAGTACCCAAAATTTTTAGTAGACTAACTATATCCAAGGAATCCAATAAATAGTTAGTCAAGTGTTACTAAGATAAAATAAACCAAAACACATAAAGACTTAATACTTCAAGATGAGGACCTAAGGGGAGTTATGAATAACAATAAAAAAAACTATAAATAGAATAAAATATTTACCTCCCCTATGAGATTAGAGATATTTTAGCATGTGGTTATGGCTAGATATTAGCTTATGGATAATTAAGTCTTTGTAAATGGTGCTCTTGCATCATCTCCCCTTGTTCATTTTAGCTTGCCTTGACATGTGAAGCTCTCCTATAGGTAATTTTGAATTAATTCTTTTCACTAACAATTTTAGTTTACAGGTGTCTTTCCACTTGTATTTATAGGTCTCAAACTAAATCTAACCCTAAGGAGGTTAGGTTTAGAACTAACATTGGTCAATTTAGTCTAACCTTGAGTTGAGTTAGGCTAAATCTAGGTTGGGTCAAAGATAATCATGAGGGCCATGTGAGATATGTGGGTCAAGAATGATTATGTCTCCCACCCAATTATCAATAGTTTACAAGTAGATTGATAACTCATAATATATATTTTAGTTGAATTTATGAATTTACAAAAATATAAATTTATTAATTCTCCATGACCCACTTGGCCACTTGTCATGAGAGTTGAGGAATAAATTTAATTAGTGAATTTAGAAAATAGGAAATTCTAAAATATATGGATTTTAGATATTTATGTGATGTCATGATGATGTCATCAAATAAAGATTTATAAATTTATAAAAATAAAAATTCACTAATTAGCCATGGAATTTTCAATTGTGCATTTAATTAAGTTTAATCAATTAAGTAATTTTGATCAAGTTAATTACATTTTATAAATTTATATAAGATTATCCCTCACCCTTGGTTGAAAATGTCAATTTACTAGGTCACAGTTTGATTGGGGATGAATTGAAGAGAGGTTATTGTTATGTATAGGGTAATACCCAAAATAGATATGCATTTACATTATTCAGGGTACTTATGTCTAATGAGTAGATGAATTTGAGATGAACAATGATTTTTAATCATAATTTGCATTGTTTGAAAAAAATTAAATTGATTTCTATTTAGATATGGAAGTGGACAAAAAGGAGTGTCTACATTTTACCCCTATTTGAGAAGGTGTTGAAAGACATAGCAATAGTAACTTCTTTTCAAATAATGAAAAATTCATTGAGGAAAAGAAGATAGTGATTGAAGACTAATGCTCCAAACAATATTTGGGAAGCCCATGATGATTCCCCCTTGAGGGAGTGGTTGACACATATAAATGATAGATGGTCCCTCAAAAAGGATCAGGAAGAATAAATAAATTAACCCATGGTTGAGATTAATCCAACTAAGATAATGCTAGGATGCATTGATTTAAAAGTATTAATTTTCCCAAAGGTGGTTATAATCAGTGATGGAGATTGAGACAATGTTTTTTCCAAAGTCAGTTATAATCAGTGGCACATGCATGTATCCTAAAAAGGTAGGTGGGTCAAAATAATTATTTTCCCAAAGGTAGTTATAATCATTTTGGTAATTTGGATTGAATAATGAGCTTTCCCTAGTAGGGAAGTTTTGATCATGATAAAGTTGGTTGTTCCACTATAGGGTAGATTAGTAAGCATAACTCAAGGATATAACCTATCACATAGAATAAATATGAGTGGGATAAATGTATATATGATGATATTATGACTTGATAATCCACAAATAACCAAGTACATGAAGATATAGAAACTGATGAAATAGATAATTGGAATAAAAAAGGTTGCTAACCTGACCCTAGATACAACATATATCTAAGCATTACCTACATAGTCTAAATAAACCTTAGGTTAATGTTGTTCACCCAAAAGTGTGGGAGAAAATATAATAAGGAATATAATAAAAGAATAATAATTTATCAATGTGAATGATTTGATTATACCTACCAATGTGGAGATGTTCATCCTTATTAGCATTGATACAACTAGAAAGGTCAATGGGTTGATTTAATCAATGAGTATGGGAGGATTTTCTAATATGATCAAGGAGAAGTGTTTGAACCACCATTGAATTTAATATCCCTTGACCTAATTTTTGTTGTAACATGTGATGGTATACACCATGATATAAAACACCATAGTGACTAGGCCGTAATGTGCATAAGGATTGACACGTGATCCAATAAATAATTAAAAGTAATGCACCAATGATAAAAACCATGATGATAATGTTGATGTATAAATATGGATGGAATCAAGCTCAATGTGTAAGGAATCACCTAATAAACAAATATAGTCTAAGTCAAGGATGATAATGAAATAAAATAAATAAGCAGACAAGTAAGAAAATAAATAACTAAGCAAACACATGCACAAAAAACTTGAAAGTAAAAGTAATAGAAAGCATAATGTCATTAACCAAGTCATTTTTTTTTTGAAGGATTAGTATAATGATAAATAGGTGGTACCCAAAGTATGACTATGTAAAAGGGAATAATATGTGAGGATAAGATATGTGAGTATAAGTTGTACACTTTGGTATTGCCCCAATATTGCAAAAGTTACAAATTTGGCCTTAAAATGTGAACTGGATAGTGCCCCTAATAAAGGATACATGTGAAGGGAAGGCCACAACCCCAAATGGTATTGTAATGGATTGTAATCAATAATGAATTTTGACTAGTAGGATAGATCGATAATTGGTGACTAGGTGAAAGATAGGGCCAATGTTTTTAGATTTTGGGGCTTTGTATATCTCTAGGAGATTATAAACTATTTTTTCTAATTTTTTAGGATTTTGAAATTTTCTAAAGTTTTTTATAATTTTTTCTAGGCATATTAACTAAAGCAATAATTGTAAGATACAAAATTGTCCAACTCATAAAATGAAGAGAGAATTGGTTTAGGTTGTTCATAAAATGGTGAGAGCATGGTAAAGGGGTGACTGAGCTGCCCTCAATGTGAATTGATTGATACCTACATAATCCTATAATAAGACCTCAAGTCATTATAGTTCTTTCTATAAAATTAATCTAATTAAGTATGATCAATTTCTAGGTGAAAGGAAAATGGCAAGGCAATTGATAATAGTACTAGCAAGATGATGTAACAATGCATGGGAAAGTTATCCCTAATTTTCCCATGGGTGGTTATAATTAGGAAACAATGAAAAAGGGTTAGTGTTACTAATTTTCCCATAGATATTTATAATTAGTATCATAGGGTGGGACACTGATTTTCCCAAAGGTAGTTATAATTAGTGGCACCCATAATGAAATGTAACAATAAATGAAGGATGCAATTACTAGGACCATTGTTATACTACTTTCATATACTACCATTCAAACATATAATTATAAAATAACTATTGTAATTGAATTTATCATCAACCACTAAATATGCCTAAAGTATAAATGAATTGGAACCAAGACCAAACATGATAGGTGGGGTTAGGTAAAAAGAACTGAATGGAAAAGGCTTAATGGTATAGTGGAGATAATATAGGGCATGGTATGATGAAAATAATGGTATATTGTGTCGAAAGGGATGATTGAGCTAACTAGAATGTGAATTCAACATTTTATACATAGTCTTAAAGGACCTCAAGTCACTATATTTCAAATTTATGGAAAGATATGAAAGGATGGTAAGGTGAGGCAAAGGGCAAAGCAAGGTAAATGGTAAGGTAAGGAAAATGGAAAGGCAAGGAAAATTCCAAGGTATGGTAATGGTTTTGTTGTTCTTAATGATGTGGAGATTCATGTCTTGATTATCATATGATATACCCAAAATAATCAAATGTTTAAATTTCTATCCCACACCCCTTTCAAATAGCTTCTATGTCAAGAACCTACTGCTGATTTGGACTCTAATAATGATGTGATATTCATTGGCCATTGATTTGATTTCATCCAAACTTTGAGACAAGATTTATTCATAGCCTCTATAAAGGAAAGTTCAGCCAAGGATGGTAAATATGGATAAACATTGGATAAAAGGTCTAATTTGGCGATGGGTAAATGGATCATAATGAATTTATAATGGTTGGGAAATAAATGGAGATTAGGATTTTTATGCATACACAATTTTGTTGATTTTGGATTTGGAATAATTTTGGTTTTGGTGGGGATGAAGACTTCTAAATATGCTCTTGATAGCACCACAAAATTTTTATATCATTTGGGTCTAAGAGTATTTTCCATTTGATTATGCTAGAGAATGGAAGTTGTATTGATGTTATCTTTGATAATGTTTTCATAAAGTGGTGAAGAACTATTGTGCTTAGATATTGGCACCTTGAAGAGGTTTTTACCAATAAATTTGTCTTGATTATCCCATATCTACTTTAAGAAAGTTTCACTAAGGAATGTTGACTTTTAACTTTGATTGTATTATAGCACCTCAAAAAAGGTTTCACTAGAAGATGTTGAGTTTAGAATTTGATTTCCCCCTAGTGCCTTCAAAAAGGTTTCACTAGGAGATTTCTCTCCTTCTCAATGAATGTAATCTTGGTCCCCTTGATATTATTCAACTAATATGTCACCATGGATGCAATTCAATAGTGTTTGATTTTGTTGGTCCCAATAGACACTTGTGGGAGGTGGAATGTCAATATAATGCCAATTATGGGTGGTGTTAATGGCATGTTGAATAGTAATGGAATGAGAAGAGGAAACATAATCCTCTTAGAAGATACTAGGATAACTTGTGTCAATGTTGAAGCAATCATCCTTGAAAATTATGGAAGCATCACAAATATATTCACAATTGATTTGTAGGGCATGTGTAACCAATTTCATAACAACCATAAATGTATTATAATTATGAATTTGAGTTTGACTCAAATGACTCTAAATCCAATGTTGAGACTAATGTTGATTCTAATTTTTTTGTTAAATCTAATATAGATTCAAAATTAGAACTTGAATTTAATGTGGATTATTCATCTAATGTGGTAGTAAAGATGCTATGTTGAATGCTTGGTATTGGACAAGTAATGGCATGTGATGGCACAATAGGATATTTATAAATAGTCTCATTTAAGAAGGGATTGACAAAGACTAGCTCATCAATATGAAGCCCCTCAAAGAGAAAGAAAAGGTCAAGGGGTGACTCCTCAAAGATTGGCTTGTCAAAGTGGGACTCCTTAACAAGAAGGAAGAGGTTGAGATACATCTTTACAAATACTAGCTTGTCAAAGGGAGAATTCTCATATAAATGAAAATGGTCAATAAGTAAGTCTATAGAGATTAGCTTGTCAAAGTGAGGTTCCTTGAATATAAGGTAATGGTTATATAGTAATTTATCATAGTTTAACTCATCACAAATAAGTGTTTCAATAAACACATCATGGATTTGTTGGTTCTCTTGGCCTTGGATTACACTTGGTTGCAAAACCTTATATTTGGACACATCTTGTTCTTTGAAAGATGGATCTTGGAGAGTTAATGACTAGCTTTATTATGGTTTGAATACTGGATTGGATTTTCTAAAGTGGGGGAAGGTTAACAATGGATGAAGAATGATTAGTGGTTTAATAATGATCTCTTTGTAAATAAGCTCATTTAATGGGCTTAAAAAATAATGGATGTGGGTTTGTGATGGTGGTTGTGCTATGTCTCATCATAATTATGCAACCTTGTTGGTATAATGAGCTACCGAACATGGAAGGGCCTAAAATGGTAATGAATGGGCATTGTGAAGCTTGGTTATTGATGTCATGTAAAAGATGAGGGCCTAAAATGTTAATGAATGGGCACTGAAAAGCTTGGTTGTTAATGTAGGGCAAAGGATGAGGTCTTAGAATGGTAATGAATAGGCATTGTAGAGCTTAGTTACTAATATAGGCCAAAGGATGAGGTCTTAGAATGGTAATCCTTAAGAGTTACAGAGCTTGGTTGTTAACACAAAATGAAGGATGAGGGCCTAAAATGGTAATACTTGGGCACTATGGATCTTGGTTGATTGGTCTAGGATGATATGTTGATTGGTCTAGGATGATATGTCACTATTATACCAAAATGATATTGATTTACCCAAAGGTGGTTATAATTAGTGTCAAATTTAACACAAATGCTAAAACTCATTTATGGATAAATTATTGATTTGTACACAAGTAGTTATAATTGTAGACATATAAAATTGGCCACAAATGGATTTTCATCTGACTTTCAATCAATTATTACCAACCATTAGAAATATAGCCTAAGAATTTCTAAACACCTTGAATTTAGCTTCATCACATGAAATAAAATTAATTTGGCCTAACAATAGATTAAATGAGTAAAATGCACACATTGAATTTAATAAAAATCTCAAACATTGAAAATGCATAAAAGAGAATAATTAACATTTAAATCCAAATCAAAGCCTAATTGAATTCATCCATAAGTAACTAAATCAATTATCAAAAAGGTAAATTCAAAAAATTGATGAATATCCTAGGTTGTCATCATTAGCTTTTGTGAGTTGTCAAAAATCACAAATATCCCACCCATGCTTATTTCATGCTAATCATGACCATTTGAGACCTTTTAAACCTACTAGGGTTAACTAAGCCAACCAAGGTTAAGATTTAACCCATTCCAAGTCATTTCAAAGCCTATAAAAGCAAGCCTAGAGATCTTCATTTGGAGAGCTTGGAAAATAGTAGAGTTATAATGTAGAATTTGATTCATGAAGAAAATGCATAGTGTTATAATGTAAAAATCAAGCCAAGCCAACCATGGTGCTAAGAGAAGATGGAGATAGCCAAGCCCTATTGATGAATACCTTTTGAGCACAATCTGAGTAAGCCAATGAACATATCATCCTAGACCAATCAAGGAAGGTAATAAAAGTTATCATTTCTTTACATTTTAGTTGTGTATTCATTTGGTTTTGTTCACTAAGCTCCCCCCCCATGATCTAGGCCTAAATATGTTAACTTGTTTAGAGTGTTTATTTAATTATTTTTGGAACTAACACCATACTAACCTCCCCTCTTGAGTCAAATTACTTGATCATATATGGCATGCCAAGTGGGACCTAATGCATCACACATACTAAGGATATCATTATGCAGCTTTTAAATATTCATTTGGATGCTTGAATCTATCTAGAATTAATTTTATATCCTTGTTTTGGATATATTTCATTTTGTTATATTTCTTGAATCTATGCAGTGACCACTGATGGTTAAGTGTAATCACCAATGGTTAGAACCTAATCATTGATGATTCTACCCAACCATCACTAATTCTATGTAACCACCAATGGTCAAGTTGTAGGGGAAAAATGAACATAAAGATTGCATTTTAATTCTTTTGGTCATTTCATTCCTTGATTCATCAGTTTCAAGATCATCTAAATCCATCAAATAAACTTTACCTTAGAAGTTTTTTGTCAAATTTTAACTAACCAAGCCTAACCTAATGTATTTCATCTTTTTTGGTTTTATCTTGGGTCCACATGTCTTCACTAATAGTCTTTATCAACCATTGATGATACTATTCAACCATTGATGGTTATTTATTGACTGATTAGTAACAATTGCATTGAAATAATTGATGGTTGTATATGACTACTAATGATCACTATGTGTAATTAAATCCAAACCCAAGAGCAAAAATTTAAGCCTCATTTGCTCAACCAAGAAAGTGATTCTAAGTAGGGGTTATAATCTAACATTTTCAGGTTGAAGGATTGGTTTGAAAAAAAAAATCAATGTTTTTGACTAATCACACATTTCAATTTAGGTTCTAAAAGGACATTAGTCCAATCATACACATTTGAATTTGGGACTAAAATGAACATGTTTAATGTCACATATTTGATGTTGGCACTTAAAAAGAATATATGATTGGTTAAGTTTTAGAAACAATTTTTTTTAGTGCTTAAAATGAATCCTAAGTCTTGAAAATTTCTAATTGGTGTTTTAAAACAAACCTAAGACAAATCTTGAACGTTTTAAATTTGGGCTTGAAATGAACCTAGATGTTTTTATTTAATTTGGTTTTGTGCAATTCTTTCCATTTTTGAAATTAAGCTGAGGGGCCAAAATTCACAATACATTTTGATTTTGTGCCTTAAAATGAATTTAACATCATGTAGTTTTCATGATTTTAAGCAAGTTTACTTTTATGCCATGTATGTTTGTTGATTGTTGTTTTCCCAAAAATGATATCATGCGTATGCTCTCCCTTGTCCTTTATAGGGAACTCATGGGATCAAAAGTGCCTTTCAATTGAATTTTAGTGCATAGTCCAAGGTGTATAAATAACATTACCTAATCTCTCCCTAAAACTCAAATATTATTCGGTGATCTAAAAGTAACCCTAAAGTCTTTCTAATTATATTCTATTTTCATGCATCTTGGCTAGCAAAGGGGATGCCATTACCTCTCATAGTTCATTGAGGGAAGCATTGACCTGAGGGTTTATCTCCTAGTAGTGTTTCAACCCCTCTCCATGGGGATATAAAAATTGGGATCACCCCACTAAGATGGTGGTTTGAGTGGTTAAGCCATTTCTATTAGTAGTAGGTTAAACCTAAGATGCATGATCAATATGGACATCACACTAAACTAATAAAGTGATTAGTGTAGTGGTTTTGAAAAGGATAAGACCTTTTTATAATAATATAATCAATGTGGACTTAATTTATGTGTTGCTTCTCTTGTGTGTATACGTGAAAGTATGTACACATGGGATCAATCTAGATAGTCAAAAAATTATAGGTTCTAGTCAACCCCACTTTGCCACACCTTAATAGGATTTAGGATAAAATAATTAGTTATATATTGTGATTTTATTTCCTGGTGTGTTAGAAATAAAACTATTTTTTAAACCATGTCATGAATCAGTCTTGTGTCCAACATCATTCCATTATTTAAGGAGGCATTATGCCATCTATTTGACACCTTGATTTAAACTTATAAAAGTTTTGTGTCAAAACATTATGAGTATCACTTGATTGAAATAGAAAATGTTATGATATCCAAATCATTTCAAATATTATACTCATGAAGTCTTTGAAACATTAACCATTGTCACATCTTTTGGGAGTGATAACGTCTTTACACTACTCAGATTGTTTCAAAAGACTTGTCTTGTCTTATATCCAAATTATCATTATTTAAAACAATAATTTGAGCCTTATTGGATCTTTATTTAGCATAGTTACACTATTCAAATTCACTTAGCTTGTTGGTCATCAAAACCCTAGTTTACCTTAGTTGAGTCTTTAATTAACTTTTCCAAGTTTAGATTCAAACCTTGATTGATTTTTGTTTAGGCCTCAACATGTAGGGGATGATACACAAATATTTATCTTTTGAGTTGTGTAACTTAGGATAATCCATTACTCAAGTTTGGAAACTTTATTGTTTGTGTCTTTGTTTAATATAATTAGTCCATCTTCAAAGTGCCTTTTGTTTAGTGTTGTTCACCAATCCGATCATGTTTATGTCTAGAATCAAGTGCTTAGTCTTTTCCAAACTGTTCTAATTTTGTTAGATTAATCATTATCATCATCCTTTATTTAAAGCCTAACTTTTAACACCATTTGGCCAAAATTCCTAACACAAACTATTTGAGCCTAGCTTTTGACTCTGCATTTTGAAAAAAGACCTAGTAACATTTCCCTTTCCTAGTTTTGACCTATTTGAGACATGTTTGGATATTATAATTGGCATCTTATTTTTAGATAATTTTTCTTGACCTTATTTGTGTAAAAAAATTAACGTTAGACATTTAACATTATACTTTTTTTACAAAATCTATGCATCAAAATTTTTGGAGATATAGCTCCACCCTTGACCAAGCTAGATCACATTTGAACCTTTTGTCTTTTTAGACATAGTTTTTTAGAGTTTATAGAACTCCAATCTATCTTGTTGTGAAACATTTATCATTTGTCCATGGCTCACTATACACATAAGGAAACTATTTACAATCAAGGATATGAAAATTTTAGTACATAAGATGACTTTGTTAAATACCCTTACAAAGATGAGGTTTTTTGGGAGATAGATTCATATCCACCATATAATAATCAAATAGGGGAACAAAGTTAATATCCTTTATCTAATTATTTGATTAATACACCTCCTTAAACTGAGCAAGTTCAAGAATAGATGGCCCAATATTTGGCTAGTGTACCTATGGTTGCAAACATGTCCAACACTAACCCTACTTCATGACCATGTCATTAACCTATGATCCTAACAGAGCCATAGATTTAGGGCATGAAAATTTCTCAAATCCACTAAGAGGGCCTTATAACATGTTTTATAATCTAAATAATGATCAGGCCTCTTTTATCAACCCTAATGCCATAATACCAATGCCCTATCTAGATCTGCATATGATTATCACACAAAGAGGCCTCATGAAGGAATAATTCATGATAATGTAGACAACATACTAGGAATATCAAAACCTAATGCATAATTTTAGCAACCTAACCATGTCAAATATACCTCTTATTTAGTCATTCCCTTTAAAAAGAATCTTATTTGAGTTGATAGGTCAAGAAAATCAAGGTTTTGACCCACTTACGTAAAACACTTCAATCAAAAACATGTTAAATACCCCAAGCATTGAGGAAGTTTCTTCTGATTCTATGTAGAATAGTGAGAAAAAATTAGTGTATAACATCCATTCCAAACCAAAATGGTGTTAATGCACAAACAAATAGTCAACACCAAAATGTTCCTTTAAGTAACACCATTAGTGGTTTGTAAACTTAGGCAGTATGACTTTCTACATCACAACCTCAGCCAACTACCTCTAATCCTCAACCAACTACTTCTTCTAGTACCTAATAATAAGGATTAAGTAGTCAACTAATGACCAATGATGTGTCATAACAGAATTTAATGAATCTTAATCATCCCCAATAGGTGACTAGTAGTATTCCACAATAATAGGCACTATTCAATCAACACATACAATAGAGTCAAAACATATTTCCACCTAAATAAGGGGTAACCAATGTGCCACCCCACCAGGTAGTAGAAAACATACCTCTTTAGTCATAGACTAACATGTTGATCTAAAACCAAATAATGTCTAATGAACAACATGTAAATATTGGTCATCGATAGATGTGAAATATCTAACATGCACCCACTTCCCAAAAAACATTCATACAATAAAAAAGTTCAAATTTTCCTCAAGTACATACTAGGTAATAGTTTCCTTTCATTCCAAACATTACACAAGTTTAGAGATAGGGTCTTGGTCCACAAGTCCCTCTTAATCAACTAGCAATATGTCCCTATTTAACCTTAGTAGGCACAATATGACCATATACCACAATCCCACCCTCAATATTCCCAACATCAAGCCTATATACCCAATCCAAACCAAAATATTTCACAACCACAAATATAATTTAAGTAATCATACCCTAAACCACTCATGCATATTCCTAGTCCATTTCCTAGCCAATCCAACATACCCTAGAAAAAACCTCCATTATATCCTGGTCAAAGTAATACACTTGTGACCACTCAGACTCCACCTCTAACCAATAATCATCCTAGTTTCTTTAAACAAGATCTAAAATAAATTAAATATGCAATTGCCACCATGCAAGTAGGGAACTAGACTAAAAATTTTAAGTTGGACAATGTATGTTCTTACCCTTTCAATATGGAGTACTTACATATACCATTTCCTCCAAGTTATAAACCACCAAATTTTGATAAATAAAAGGGGAAAGGTGACCCCAAAGCACATTTGATGGAATTCTTTGTTGCATGCCAACTAGTGGCCTCTAGTGACATATACTCATTATTTTTATTTCTGAGAAGCCTAGATAGATAAGCCTTGGAATGGTTCTTAAAATTACCAAAGAAATTAGTTTTGGATTTCGATGATCTTTCAGACAAGTTCATATAATACTTCTCTTAAAATATAGAGCACAATATTTCATTAGTAAACTTGACACAAACAAAACAAAAACCAAGAAAAAGATTTGCAAGCTATCTGTAGTGATGGAGATCCTTTGTAAGTTGATTTACCCATAGTCTACTAGATAAGTAATTATCCACTATGTTTATAAAAAACTTACATAGTGAGATATATTACTATCTAAAGTTATAGTGTGTGCATACATTCAAATAAATCATTGATAAAGGTTTGGTGATTGAATTATCCCTTATTAAAAAAGTTATCATTAAACTAACCTCATCAAATCATATCAATGGCTAGAATCAAAATCAAAACAATGGCTAAAATTAACATCTAGTCTAAGTGCAAGCATCTCAACCATCATAGGCCAATAATAATGATAGACCCAAGCACTTCAATCACAATTAGAATTTTTTAGGGAATGGCGTAACATCATCATGACATGTCCAAATGGTGAAATCACCATATTCTCTACCTATGCCACCTTTCTAGCTCACTCCTAACCAACAACCTTTTTAGAAACCACATCATGCATAACAAGCGTAATAGCCTAGGATAGTGCAATAAATGCAACAAACCTATCAATTAATGCCTTTTCAAAACCCTCCTCCTCCAAAGAGAAACATGCCTACTCATCATGTTTTTACTAACCTTAGAGAGTGCATATAATTAGTCTTTTGAAAGCTCATAGTAGCTAACTTAATCAAATGGCTTATTTTGAAAGAGCAATTTCATGAGGGTGCTGGCATAACAGACTGGTATAGGCTATAATAATTTTGTGATTTTCATAGGTTTAATGGCCATAATTTGTATCATTGTGTGAAAATTAGACATGTAATTTAGAATATGTTAGAAAATGGAGAGATCACAATGGATTGTGGAGCTTCTACCTCTAATCAGAGCCTTGGCATTTATCAGAATCCTTTTCCCCAACATAATAATCAACAACAATAACAACAATCATAATAGTATCAAGTATAACATCAACAAAAATAATATCAACAACCAAGGCTAAACTAGACAAATCAATAGAACAAATAATGTTAAAATAATAAACAATACTAAGGCCAAAATAGTAATAGCCAACAAACCTACCATGTAATTGCACATGAATACAACATAGTTATAGGCCATATTATAGGAGGTCATGTTAACACCATATCCATTAATCCTAGACCAAGTACCAATCAGACAAGACTATTTATAATCATCCCAAATTAACCAAACCATAATGGTAATCCTTCCTTGACCTAAGATTACACACAAGCAAACTAGCAAGCAAGGATTCCCATGTTAGGACCTTATACTCATAACTCATTATTTACCTGTGATCATGCTCAAGTGCATCAACAACCAAGACTTGTCTTATCTAGTCCCCCTCCACCATAATTTATTAGAAACATTGGTCCTATACCTAATCCCAATTATGCAATCACAACTCAATGGTTAAAGATTACCATACTAGGCCCACAACCATTTGGCCCTTCACCCATCATCCAAATAACCATTCTACCTTGAAACAAACTATTTACCACTATCCTAGAAAAGACATTTGACATTGTGGAACAATTGTAAAAGACACTAGCACTAATTTCCATTTTAGATTTGTTGCATACATCTACTATCCATAAAAACATCTTGACAGTGTTCCTTGGTTAATCCATAGTTTCAAATGACATATCTCCTAACAAATTTCAAGCTTTAGTTGGACACCTAGCTCTAGCCCAATAAGTAACCCTCAACCAAAGTGATATGTCATCCCTTGGCCCACTACACAATAATTCATTATACATCAAAGTCTACATAAAGAGTCACAAAGTGAAACATGTCCTCATAGATAATGGATTGGGTCTAAATATAGTATCTCTAAAGCTTATCAAAATTCTTAGGTACACCTTAGTAGATATTCAAGTGGAAACAATCACTATCAAATCCTACAATAACAAAAAATGAGAATTACAAAGCACCATTAGCTTACTAATTATCATTGGGCCCTTGACCCATAATACACTTTACCATGTGATAGATCTTGATTTCTCATACAACATGTTTTTGGGTAGACCTTGGTTACATGAGATTCATGTGGTCCCATCGACACTACACCAGTGTATCAAGTGTTCCCATTCAAGGATAGAGGTTAGTATTTCAAGAGATTTACATCTATATGAGCATTAAAAACATCTAGAAGCCAAGTTTAAGAGCTATAATTACCATTTTATCATGAATTCAATCACCAATCAGGATAAAGGTAAAACCATACTTATTGAATTACCAAAGGCCAACTACATTGACCCTGACATCCTTAATTCACTTTCCCACATGCTATCTCCTAAAATGTCTAATCACTATACCATCTCAGATAATGGCCCAAGAGAGTATTTAATGCATAACACCTTTCACATAGAAAACCTCCCATAGAACCTAAAGTCCTTTAGAAGACCAAAATCCAAACCACTCATGTAATGGCAAAGAAAGGGACAAGGCCATCAACTTAGTCCAACACCCATCACATTCATATGAGCCTTTCACCAAGGAAAGGACCCTTTCAAAGGTGATGAATCAAGTATCCCATTCCTGATTAGATCATATAAAATCATATATCCCATTCCTAATTACATCAACTAATTATTATAAAAATTCCAAGTATCCCATTCCTAATTAGATCATGCAAAATCAAGACTATGAAGGAGGCCTCAGGCCAAATCAATAGGGAACACTTGAGCCAATTTCTATGACTAAGCACTAAGGAATGTATAGACTAGGATTTAAACCACCTAGGGGTGACCCCACATATCTTATTTGAGTTCCATCACCAATAACTAGTGATGATAATGTTGATAGTGAAGCAGAGTTTGGTCATAACCAATTTGATGACTTAACCCAAACCAACCTATTTGACCATAACACCATTTGTACCTTTCAACTAGTCATTCATCATAATACATTACCATTTTACTATCCATAGCTAATATATTGGGACCAATAAGAATCCGACATTCTAATTGATGAGTTTTAGAATGATGAAGCTCTTTATGATTTTCTAGGCATTAGGGACAATGTTCTATTGGGAGATCATAAATTAAGATTCTCAATCCAACTAAATCTTGTAGCCTATTTTGGAGAGTAGGTGAACACCCTTAGCCAAAATAAAATAAATAAAACATTGAGTTCCCAAAGTAAAAACCTATTTAAGGCACTTTTTGACTAGGGAAAAGTAAAGAAAAAGGCTAATCTAGTGGTGAAAACCTATTTCATGTATCACTAGATGGGGGTGTTCAAACTTATTCAAATTTAGACAAATAGACCACCAATGATTAACTTGTCTATATGTCTGATTTTATTATTAAATAAAAAAATTATCACATCATCTAGGATCACAACAATGACAAAATTGTGTATAGATTTGAATTCAACCTTGAAGAACAACAAGCCTTTGATCGAATCATACAGGAGTTTACAACTATTTTTTCACATGGCCATATCTACCATTAGTGGATTTTGATTCATCATGCCTAGGAGAAATTTAATAACAAGTCATAATAGAGGCTGTTAACATAGATAGACAACTAAATATGGTTTGACCCTTCTAGTAGAAGACACAACAAAGGTAAACATAAGGTCTCCATATGTCATAAAGTGGATTAGATTAGGCACATCCCTCATTAAGGATGTGTGTGAAGTCCTTATTTCCATTTTGAGGGAATTTATAGATATATTTTCATGGGCATATTTTGACATTCCTGGTTTGGACCCTGCCTTGGTTATTCACCACCTTGTTGTACATCTTGACACCAAACTAATGAAGTAAAAATTATGCAAAAGGCATCCTCACATTATTTTATTGATTAATAAAGAGTTATAAAAGATCTTGTAATGAATATGCATTAGGACAATAGACTACTTTGAATGGATTTCCAATGTAGTGCTAGTCAATAAAATGCTAGAATGAATCAGAATCTCTATTGATTTTTGAGACATTAACAAATATTACCCCAAAGATGACTGTACATTACCAAACATTGACATTATTATCAACTTTATAGTTCATTATGAGATTTTTTCACTGATGGAGGGTTTCTTAGGCTATAATCAAATTAGAATCACACTAGAAGACCAACATAAAACAACATTCACCACTAGATGGAGAACATTCTACTAGCAGGTTATGTTATCTGGTATTAAGAACATAGGGGTCACTTATCAAATAGCCATGATAGTCATATTTAATAATATGATGCATGACATTGCTAAATACTATATTGATGACATAATAGACAAATCAAAGACTAGGGTTGATCATCTAGTAGTATTAAGGAGGATATTTAAGTGACTACATGACTATAAAGTTAGAATTAACCCTGATAAATGTGTTTTTTGGAGTTACTTATAGAAAATTTCTTGGATTCATTGTGTCTCATAAGGGAATAAAATTCAATCCATCCAAAGTATGAGCCATAACAGATATGCCACCACTAACCAATTTGAAACAACTCTATAGTTTATCGAGTAAAATACAATCTATTCAATGCTTCATATATCAATTGGTTGATAAGTTCCACCCATTTATACACTTACTAAATAAGGGTGTAACATTTATTTGTGATGATTATTATCAAAAATATTTTCAAAAACTAAAAGACTATCTTGCGAATCCACTAGTTCTATTACCTCCTATGTTAAGTAAACCATGCCTTTTATATCTATCAATAATAGATCAAGAACTAGAGGCAATTCTATCTCAACATGATGATAGTGGGAAAGATCATATAGTGTACTATCTAAGACGTACATTGGTAGCGTATGAACACAATTATATGCCCATAGAAAAAACCTATTTATCCATGGTATATGTAGCTCAAAAACTATGACATTACATATTGAACAATAAGAACATGGTCATTTCAAAAGTAGATTCTCTCAAGTATATACTCTCTAAAACATCTTTACAATTTCACATGGATAAATGGATCATGATTCTAAATGAGTTTGAGATAGAATATGTAAACCAAAAATATATCAAGGGGAAAATTCTTGCAAATCAACTTGTTGAAGCACCACTTATAGACATAGATCCACTCATATTCCAATTTCTTAATGAATCCATTATGACAATCATTGAAACACCTCTTGAGGAGTAGCATTGGAATATGTATTTTGATGGTTCATTCAAAACACATAGATTAGGGTAATACCTTTTGTTTATAACACCATAAGGGGATCTAATCCCTAAGTCATCCAAAATCAACTTTCCTTGTACCAATAACATGGCCAAATATGAAGCACTCATATCAGGGATTTGACAAGTATTATAATGGAATATACATCATCTACAAGTTTATGGTGATTTATAGTTAATCATCAAATAGGTTATAGATAAATTTTATACCAAAGATGACAAGCTAGTTCCCTATAAGTCCATGGTCAACACTCTCAAATAATAAATTATTGACATTCAATTTGAACATATACCAGGGAAAGCAATAGAATAATAGATTTAATGTCTGCCATTGGGTCACTGATTCAACATATAAACATGACAAAAGACTGACCAATTTCTTGTTGAAAATCTAAAAATGCCAGCTCATGAACCTTTAACTATCTCAATGATCTATGATATTATTGGTCCTAACTCTACTTGGTATTATAACCTATATGGATATTTACATGACCATGTTTTACTACTAGACTTATCCCACAAATAGTATAAAGCCTTCATCCACTATGCCCATCATTATACCTTACTTGGACCAACCCTATACCATCATAGTTTCAATGGAACTCTACTTCATTGTTTACCTTCGATAAAATATTTACTAGTGTTATGGGAAGTTCACGAAGGGGTATATGGTGTAGAGAGGATTAAAAATAAAAAAAATTAGTCCATAAATCATGAAAAATACATAAATAACTAGCTAACTAAGCCTATATGTTCCTATGGGAATTATAAAGGATAACAAGAAATAAGTGAAAGAAAGCAACACTATATCACATTCCCAAATGGAATCACCATACCCATGTGGCTCAAAAACATGTTGTCCCTTGATCAAGCATTCCTATATTTGTCAAAAGTGGTGGTAAGCTACTCTAATTCCTCAAGAACACTCCATAAAACCAAGGCTCATGATTCCAAATCACCAAACTAGCCTATCAATGAAGCTTGCAAGCAAAATCTATGATCAAATGCAAAACCTTGTGGAAATAATTTAAAATTATAACTTAAAAATATTCAATATTTTAAAGATATTTAAGCATAATAAATTTTCACCAAAATAACTTAAAATTCATACCCATGGCCTCTCTATTTATAGATTTTTGAAATTGGTTAGGATCAACCATGACCATCCATCTCAAGATTGAGATGTGTGGCCATGGATAATCCTAATATTTGGAATTAAATCTGTAATTATCTTGATCATGACCTTCGAAGAAGGGGAACTGAAGAGGCATGGGAGGAATTAACTAGGCATGGGTGACCCATAATCCTGATATTTCTAACATTTATGACCTAGGGATGTCTTTTCAAGAAATGATGTCACCTAATGATGCAGATAATAGGAATCAATTTTCAAAAATAAATATTCATCAACTCTCATGGAAAATCCACTTAAGTTCTTGATTTGGATTAATTATCCTTAAACAAGGTTAATCAACATTTGTGTAATTATTTGAAAATTGGCCCTCAATTAATCAAAATGGTTAGAAAGTCATATTACTGAGTTGTAATTTGACTCAAGAAGAATGAGAAGGTGATGTTAGATGAATTGGACCTATATTCCCATTCAAGATGTTTCCAACATTAAATAATGAAGGTACATGATGTGTAATAATGAATTAGAAGAAAAGAGTAATCTAGAGCACTAAATGGCAAAATTATCATTTTGACTTGAAATTATATGATCAAAGTTAGTTGGCCCATAAAATACATTACCCTATTTAGGGATACTTTGACCTAAATTGGAACTTGTAAGTGACAATTTTGAACCATTTAGGGTGTTTTATGGATTTTGACCTAAAATGTGCATTTGAGTGTAATTTGAGTAAGATTGACAATTTCAACACAAATGGTCTTACGAATTAGATGCCTACATTTTCCCCCCATTTGAGAAGGTTTAGAGAGACATTCTAGTGAAGCAACATCTTTTCAAAGAAAAGAGTTGTCAGGAATAAATTGGAATAGACACATGATTCCCCCTTGAGAGGACATACTACAATGGAAGAAGATGATGGACTCTCAAACAGAGAGAGAAAGTAAGAGATTAACCCATGGAATAGATCACATTCAGATGAGCTAATGCTTGTACACATGATTACCATCAATGATAAAAATATAATTAGAGGTATAATAGGCCCCAAAGATAGGGGGAATGGGAAGGATACAATCCATAGATGTAATGGACACACTATAAATGTACCCAATTTGGGAGCACAACTTGCACACTTATGACATTGATCAATCCTGAGACAAGTTACACATTAAATATTTACATCATGGGATTTAATGTGGAGAGCTTGGAATTAGATGAAAAGAGATGATGTTCTACTTTAGGAAGGGAAGCACCATTAGAATGGGGTCTCTAAAGAGAATATAATAATAATTACTCCAGTAGAGTCGATTTGATTGTGATAAAATAGTTTTACCCCAATAGGGCGAATCTTGATCATTGATAAAGAATAAATAATGATTTTTCCCCTATAGAGATGATTTGATTCAAATATGGTTCTGACTATGTGCCCTAACATGGGAAATTGGCAAGAAAAATAGCTCAAAGATATAACCAAAAAGTTAGGTTAAAGTGAGCAAATGCAAATGTAGATGCGATGGTGTAATGGCTTAGAAAGTCATATAAAAACCAAGAATATGAGAATGCATAAAGTTATGAGAAAAGAATTGATATAGCCAAGCTGACCTCAATAAAAATTGAGTGCTACCTACATATTTCCATGGACTCATGTTCAAAATTGAACTTTAGGCCAATGTAGTTCACCCAAGTTTGGGAGAGAATGCAATGAAGAATGGTGAAAAATGACCAAGAATTGATTAGAATTACAATGTATGGAAAGAGATACACATCTAAGCATAGATAAATAAGCCTAAAATGCATGTTACCTAGAAGCCTAATTCCATATAATGATCCTAGGTTTTGCAAAGTGTTCTTGAGAATCATTTATCAGAGTTGATTTTGACGTTGAGACGTTGAGACCTAAGCACAAAGTGCTTGCTATAGAAAAATAAATTAGGCATCATAAGTATGAATAACTTAGAATTACATAAGATTTCAATTGTGATATAACTAAGGATAATGGTAAAATAATGACCAAAACTAGAAAAAGATAATCATAAATGAACCTAACTTGAAATCAAGATATGATCATAAGTAGGAACAAAATGTATAAAAATAAAAGTCAATAATGTTTTAATGACATGAGACCAAGATATGAATAATTAAGATCCATGTGGACCATCAAGGCATTCTTGAGCATGAAAGAGAAAAGCAAAATTAAATAGGAAAACAGGACACCGACAACAATAAAAAAAATGGTCCAAGAACAATGTAATAACATAGGATCAAGATATCAACAATCAAGATCCATGTGAATCATCAAGATGTTCTAAAACATAAAAGATAAAAAGCAAAATCAAATATAAAAATAAGTCAACAACAATAATCAAATAAACAAAATGGTCCAAGAACAATTTAATAACACAGGATCAAGATATAAACAATTGAGATCCATGAGAATCATTAAGATGTTCTGAAGCACAAAAGAGATAAGTAAAAATAATCAAGAAAACACAAGACCAAGAAGAGATAAGGAATAATAGAAAGAGAAAAGGAGAATAAATAAAAGGAGAGGTTTAAAAGCACAACAAAACACCAAGAAAACACAACAAAACACTAAGAGAACTCAAATAAACACACACAAACAAAAACCAAGTTAGTGCAGTTTAAAGACAAATGTTCATGCATGTGTGGTAGAGGCATTAATTTCCACCACATCATAACAAATAATAATGACACAACAATTATTCCCTAATTAAAGAGAAATAATGATAGAATAAATGGAGGAAGAGAAGAAAAGGAAGGGGTTGGCTGAGCTGACTCCAGCATAGTTCTATGGATGCATGTTCCAACATGAACTTTAGGCCAAATGTAGTTCTCCCAAGAAATGGGATAGAAGAAAAATAATGATCAGACTAACATCATTAATGTTATAGAATAAATGGAAGATATGATAAATGAATGAGAATGGTCTAACAAACAAGAAGCTGATGAGATGAGAAAGAATGATCTTGTAAAATGGCAAGTGAATGGGACAAGATGAAATGAATTGGTGTTTCTATGCTTGCAAAATGGCCAGAGTGTAACATACTAGAATGAGAATGTACAAATGTATAGAAGTGTGAGACAATGTTTTTTTTCTTTTTTGGATCATGTTTTGATGTTTTTTGTATTTTCAAATTATTTCTAATGTTTTTAGTGTTTTTTGGATAAAATATGAAAAAGGTGGGACCATCTACTAGAGGAGATACACATCTAAAGATTAGAGGTTCCAATAAGATAGCCAAGCTAGCTACAATGGCCCATTATCATAAATTGATGAGAAGAAGGTTCTTGATAAAACAAGAAAGAAAAGCAAATACTTGAATTGAGGAGATGTGGCTATTCACTTGTCCTAGACTACACAAATTGTCCTAGTTGAACTGCTTTATAAAAATGCTGCTAAAGATGTTCATAATGTTCATGAGACATAATCAAGATCATAATTGGTTAAGGTATAAAAAGTGTTCAAGCTTATAACATGCCTTAGACATAAAAAATATGTGCTTCTCAAAGAGAGAAATATAGAATGGGATGAAGAATGTGTTTAGAGTGCCAAGGGTTCAAATCCTTTACTGTTAGGATTCATGAAAAGTGGACTAGGGTAGTATAAAATGTGTTTAAGGTAAGATAAAAGGGTGGGATGGAATTACGATAGCACAATTTCCTGCAAGTTAGGGGTATTATAGATAATGGTTCAAAGTTGTTCATGCATAGATTCTCTTAAGGTGTATGATGTTCATAGGCTCTGAAATTTCTTCACCATTAAGTTTAGCCAATCGATATGCTCTTGATCCATAGTTTGCTATGACAATATATGGTCCCAACCAATTAGGCTAAAACTTGCCTTTCCTTTTGGGTTCAACATTCATGTTCTTCTGGTTATCTTTTAAAACTAAGTAACCAATCTCAAATTATCGATGGAAAATGCATTTTTTTTTGCTTCTCCATAATTTATTCTGATAGGCTTACAAGTTTTATAGGGTAGCCAATTGCTTACCATCAAGAAGTTCTAGTTTTTTTAGTCATGAGGCTCTATAGTCTCCATCATCTTCAATGTGCTCTAGTGATATTATTAATGATGGGATATCAATCTCAATCAGGATCATAGCTTTAGTGCCAAAAACAAGGGAGTATTGAGTAGCTCCAGTTGGGGTATGATGATTGGTTCTATAAGCCTAGAGGGTAGGAAAGAGTTGTAAATGCCAATTACAGCCAACATCATTGACAATCTTTTTTAAGATGGATAAAATGGTTTTATTTGACACCTCATCTTGTTTGTTACCTTTTGGGTTATATGGAGTGGATTTATTGTGCTTGATCTTGAATTTTTCACAAAGATATTTCACATCTTGGTTCACAAAAGATCCACCATTATCAGATATAATACATGTCAGGATGCCATATTAACACATGATATGGTAACGAATGAATTTGGCTATTTATTTCTTAGTAATATAAATGAGAGGAATGGCCTCAATCCACTTGGTAAAGTACTCAGTTGTAGTTAAAATGTGCTTATAGACATCAAAATATGTTGGGTTAATTTTCCCAATGAGATTGAGACCCCATGTTGAGAATGGCCATAGTGTTGTAATCAACAACAATGGTAAGGAAGGTGCATGTATCAAGTTACCATGTTGCTAAAAAGGAACACACTTCTTTAAATAATTACAAGCATCTATCTCTATTTTGGGCCAATAATAGCCTATTATGAGAAGTTTCTTTTCTAGGACTACACCATTGGTATGGGCCCCGCACATTCCTTCATGAACCTCCTTTAGTGTCAGCTTGGATTCTCCCAAAGATAAACAATGAAGAAGCATTCCATCATAGCATTTTTGATAAATCATCTTTTCAAGGAGGATATAACATGTTAAGTGATGAAGGAATAGTTTTTGTTGGTTATTGTAAAGGTTGATGGGAAATACATGACTATAGAAATAGTTATAAAAATCTTGGTACCATGGTAGCTCAGGTGAGGGATTAGGATAAAAAATGGTGTATATCCTCTCTAAATTTGATAGAATATGTACCAACTGAAGAAGATTTTCAATCAAGAACTGATACTCTTTAGCACTATCATGCATTTGAATTATGGAACCAATTGTTGCCATGGAATCAGTAGATCTATTGTTGACTCGTAGAACTTGCTCAAAATACAGAGATTTAAAATGTGTTTTGAGGTCATCAACAATTTACTTGTAAGGAACAAGATTATCATCTCTTGTTTGATACTGATCAATATTTTTATTTATGATTAGCTATGATTATCCATAGACCTTTAAGATTTGAATGTTATATTATATTTCAAGATGGAGCCCTACATCTAATGCCTCATATTTGGCCATATTGTTTGTACACTAAAATTGTATATATAATACTTTGGGGATCAAATCCCCCTATGGCATGATCAACAATATGCCTACTCCATACCCTTGAGATGTGAATGATCCATAAAAATAGAGCATCCATTTTTCAAGTTCTTGTGATGCTTGCTCTATCATCATGATAGAATCATCTAAAAGGTCAAAGTTGAGAGGTTGAGTGGTTGTAATAGGATCTTCTATAAGTTGGTCTATAAGAACCTACCCTTTGATTGCCTTTTGATTTTGGTACTCAATATCAAACTCACTGAGGAGCATAATCCATTTAGCCATGCATCTTTAAAGAACTACTTTAGATAAGAGGAACTTGAGAGGATATACCTTGGTGATAACAATATTTTTGTTATTTAGAATATAATGTTGGAATTTTTGAGTGGATAACACCATAGCTAAACATGCCTTATCAATAGGAATATAATTATGTCCATAGGCTACCAATGTTAGCTTACATAATAAACCGTATGTTCCTTACCATGACCATCATGCTGAGCTAAAAGTACCCCCAGTGCATGTTCCATGGTTGATATATAAAGAAGCAGTGGCCTTCCTTATGTTGTAGGTCATAAGACTAGTGGATTGGCCAAGTATGTTTTAAGCTTTGCAAGTGATATTTGATAATCTTCATCTGAATCAAATGTTACCCCTTTCTATAAGAGATGGGTAAATGGGTGGCACTTATCTACTAGATGAGAAATGAACCTATGTATAGACTAGATCTTGCCTTGTAGACCTCATAATTGTTTAAGATTATTTGGTGGATGCATTTCCATAATAGTAGTGAAATTTTTAGGGTCAACTTCAATCCCTCATTGTGATACAATGAACCCTAAATTTTTTTTTTATGTGACTCCAAAGACACATTTCTTAGGATTCAAGTGGACTTTATATACATGATGCCTCTCAAATATTCTTCATAGAATGTCAGGGTGTCCAAATCTTGTTCTTGATTGTGCTAGTATATCATCAACATAGTCCTTGATAATGTGATGCATCATTCATGGAAGATGATAGTCATTGCATGTTGATATGTGGCTCCAACATTCTATAAACCAAATGGCACAACTTGGTAACAAAATGTCCCCCATAGAGTGGTGAACATGGTCTTATGCTAATCTTTACGGGTTATCTTCATCTGATTATAACCATAAAATCCATACATTAAGGATAGTATCTCGTACCCAATAGTTTAGTTGATAATCATGTTGATGTTGGGTAGAGGAAAATCATCTTTGGGGCATGCTTTGTTGATATCATGAAAATTAGTACAAACACATATGGTTGGAGTATTTTTACTTACTGGCACTATGTGAGAAATCCATTTAGAGTAGTCTAGTGGTTTGATAAAATTGACTCCTAACAAAATTTCTAACTCAGCCTTAACCAAAAGGGTGATGCATGGATTCATCTTTCTCAACTTTTGCTTAACTGGTTTAACATCAAGGTGAACAAAAAGATGATGCATAACTAAATTTGGGTCTAAGCCTAACATGCTAGAGTATGCCCATGCAAAGATGTCTATATAATCTTTAAGAATGAATGTAATATGTTCATGTTCTACTTTAGTAAGAGAAGCTCCAAGATAAACAATTTTAGGTTCCTCATGGGTTCCCAAATTTACTTTTGTTGTGCTCTCCATAAGGAGTGTGGATCCATCTTCTAGAATGGTAGGAAGAGTATGGTCATTATAATTTTCTTTTGTTATATCTTCTTGTTGTTCCTCCTAGAGATCTAGATAATATGAAGAATCATAATATGCCTTCTTAGGTAAAGGCCAATTAGCAAAAACCTGTAGAAACTCAAGAGCAAGATGCTCAAATATTTTATGTTGTTTGTAAGAGATGATTATACTAGCTATGGAATTTGGGATAGATGGACTTTCTATGTCATGAGGGGTTGAGCAAACTTTCCTACTTAGGAGTGCTTGAAATAGGTTTTCACTCAAAGTCTTGTCTTTTTTTTACTTTTTCCCTGATCAACAAGTGCCTCAAAGAGGTTTTCACCTAGAGATCTTAATGTTTATTCTTTATTATGACCAAAAACATTTTCTTGCTCTCCAAATTAGGTAGAAGAATTCAATGAAAATTCAAAACCTTGCTTATGATCACCAATGCGGAATGCATCTCATATGCCCATGTATTCTACAATTGATTCTTCATTTTGAAACTCATCAAAGCATATGAAATAATTTTTCTGATCCCAATTTATGATTTTAGGATGACAAAGGCATAGGTTATAGTGAGGGTTTACTTCAAGATGGGAAACACCAATGGTAAAAGATATAATGTCGTAATTTAAGAAGGGAAGCACCACTAAGATGGGTTTTTGCTTTAGGATAGGAAGCTCCAATAGGATGGATTTTTGCTTCAAGACAAGAAGCTCCAATATCTATTAGGTCAATGTGGAATTTGAATCAAACAAATCTAAATTAGCAAGCTCATTGAAAATGATATAATGGGATGTTATGTCACTATTAGGAGTCTTGTTACTAGTTACTTCAAAAGAGTTACTACCAAAGGCTATGAGGTCATCCTCTGGTGGTTTAAATCTAAGACCATGATTCTAATTGACAATTCCAGCTAATAAGGGCTCTAAAATTCCTTGTGCCTATGCTCCAAGGCCTTTCCCTATATATTTAAGATGATACATTATCCTATTAGGGATAGGATACTTTGGATTCTAAAAAAAATCGGTAAGGCATTCAAAATATAACCAATCTCCCTTGGTAAAAGCCTCTCAATCTTTTTTGGTGTAATTGTAGGTACAAAAACCACAAGAGGTTTTGGTTGCTTCTTCTATGGTTACCAAATTTGATCATGTCTATTAGAAGTCTGGGAATTTTTAAGCTTGCCAAATATTTTAGGGTATTTTGGTGACTTTACAATATGAAGGATGTATTTTAGATGGTACATGGAAATGCCTACATCCTTAATAATAACCTGTTTGGATAGAGGTACAGGAAATGGATCAGTCAAAGTGGAGGCTAAATCACTAAGATCTATATAAATAGATGGATATGGATGAGAAATGATGTCTTTGTTCTTCTTTGTAATGAATTCAAAACTTGGGAAATAGTTATAATTATGAAAATCTACATCAAGATTTTTTTAGTATTGGTATGGTTGTTAATCAATGGGAATAGTAACTTCAATCCCATCATGGGGAAACTTAAGGCATTTGTGAAGAGTAGATGGAACTACCTGTACTTCATGGATCCAAGAATGACCAAGAAGTATGTTATAAGGAATCTCAATATCCACAATATGGAATAATGTGGGATGATAAATAACTAAATTTTACCATATGACTCCCTCTTAGCATTATCATAAGCCTTGATTGTAATAGTTTCTAGCTAAATGCCTTTATCCATGTAACCCAATCATCACACCAATTTAATAGGTATGATTTTTAGCCCTGAACCATTATCTATAAGAACCCACTTGATCTTGTGATCCACAATGATTATCTCAATATATAATGGGTTATTGTGGTTTGATATGAGGGTGGACATGTTCTTTTGATTAAATCTAATTTACTAAAATGAAGACAAATGCCCAACTAGGTTCTGGAACTGATAAAGTTTTATATCATTAGGCACAATATACTCTTGTAAAAGTTTGTTGAAAATGGTTTTATGAACATTAAATGTCCATAAGAGTTCTAATATGGAAAATTGTGTAGGGGTTTTATATAAATGATCCATTAGACTATAATGCCTTTGAACTATGGATTGAACTAGTTTAGTCTTTGATGGGATAGTATTCAGCTTTGGAACCATTGGCACAATGTTCTCATTGAGTTTATGGAAAGAAGTGGGTGAAGGACCCTGAATGGTAACTCACAAGCATCTAGTTATGACTACACAACCTATAGGTGGTAATGAGTTACTATAATTAGAAGAGGGAGGCAAAGGGACTTGGATGGTGACTCATGGGCATCTAGTTGTGACTACACAACCTAGAAGTAGAAAGGAGTTTTAATAATTAGAAGAGTGAGGTAAATGGCCTTAGATGGTGACTCATGGGTGATTAACTATATTATGATAATTTTGGGTCAGTGAGGAGTCTTTATAATAAAGGTACTATTGTTTAGGATTAATAACCCATGAAAATGGAATATCAACATGATGATGTGAACCTGACATGGTATTGCTAGGGGAGAGGGTTTTGACCCTATAATGATGGGTCTCATGTAGTGAGGAACAAGAGATTTTCCATGTGTCTTCACAATAATAGTGGTAATGTGGGTTGCATAAATGCATCCCATAGTGTTATTATAGTCATAAGGTATATTGTTATAAGCCACATTATTAGTGTGGGTATTATGATCTTAATTATGCTCATTATGATTCTAACCTTGTTGTTGGCTCTGATTCTACCTCTGTCCATGATTGTGACCATCTTGATTATTTCCTGGTGGTGGTGGATTATGTTGAGGAAAGGGGTCTTTGTAGATTCCCATATCCTAATTTATGTCTAAATTAGGGGCCAACTTAATTCTAGTTCACCATTTTCAATAAAGTCCTTAATAATGTGTCATAGTTAAACACAATGATAAGTACCATGAATAAAAACACGATGAACACCATTCATTCTCTTTGTACCAGTCTGGTTTTAGTTGATCTTGAAGAAATGGCCTTGATACTACCCATATAATTAAATTAGATACAATGAGCTTTTATAACAATGTTTCAACCAATTCTCCTAACTTGCTAAACTCTAAAATTGTTATGAAATGTCCTTTGTGGAGGTTGTATCTACAAAGTAGGTAGTGTATTTGAGGGAGTTAATTGTACATTTAGAGGAGGCATAGCCTATACCATTTGTATGTGTCTTGCTTATGTCACCCCATTTCCAACCATGTTCTTATTTTTGTTAAATCCTGTAGACTTATCCTACATTACTATTTGAGTATCTGGTGATTTAGTCTGATTAGATGCTTGTCCTTGTATAAAATATTAACAAGACATTTAACAATAAGATCCTTCTCAATCTGCACTCCTTTGTCAATAATTTATTCAAATGAGTTAGCACAAGCTAATCATATATTATGCATAGCTTTAGGATGCAAATTTTGTGTAAAGATATCATCCAACTGTTTGTCTTGTAAATTATGTTGAAAGTGGCCTACCAATGCTCTCCACCTTTGTAGATATGTAGCAAAACTTTCACCATCATGTTGTTTAGCTTTACATAAGTCAACAATGGTGAATTCATGTTCTATGAGAAATGGTTAACAAACTTTTATGATAAGTCATTCTGATTCATAACTGATCCCTTGGGTAGTTAAGTAGCTAATCAAGAGCTTGTCCTACTAAAATTTATGGAAATAATCATAATAATTACTCACTACTATAAGTAACCTCTTGACATAAGATGAATAATGCATGTATGTGCTCACATGGATCTCCTTTTCTTTTGTATTTATCAAATTTGGGTGCCTCAAAATGAGGTGGAAAAGGGTTTTAGAGAATAGATAAGTCAAATGGATATGGTCATATCTCATCAAATTTTTACTTTTTGACTCTATTATTCATCTCCAATATTTGGACAATTTCCTTCATAGAATTCCATTCTTGAATGTTTGGTGCATTTGTGGATTGGATAAGATACTATTGAGGTGGAATGTGCCCTTGGTTTTGTTGTTATTAGGGTGGAATGTGCCCTTGATTTTGTGTGGATGTATAGGGAGTGTATACCTTGTAATCCATGATTTGGTTCTAATTTGTTGCTTGAGTTGTGAACATAGGCTATTGATTCTTGGATTATAAAACATTCCCTAAATTTGGCTATTTCACACTTTATTGATTTTGGAAATTTCTATGCTTATTTACCAATATTTGGGTTGGTTGAAAAGAGCTAGCTAAATTGTCTTGAGGGATTTCCTCAATTTGAATTGAATATTTGGGTTTTTGAGTTTGTAAAGTAATAAGAGGTTCTTAATGATTGAATAATATATATTCTGTATCAAATGGAACACTTTATAAGGTCTCGTGTGACTTTAACTATTCATTTAGATTACCTTGATATAATATGGTAATGTCCTCATCCAATATTTGTCACATACTTTCAACCACATTTCCTTTTTCTTTCGAAGCATTATTATGAATTGAAGTGGCAACTAGGGAGTCATCTAAGTCTAAGATAAGTTGATCTACATATAATTGAATTATTATCTTGATCTTAGCTAGAAGATCTAGATTTGTGGGTTTTGACTCTATTTGTATTTCCTTTCCTTTGTTAGAGGAGGAAGGTATGTTCATTTGTGCAAAAACTTGTTCTTGCTATCATTGTTCTCCTTCTCTAACTAAGGTATGCAATTGTTCTATAGGAAAATCAAAAGGTAGTCTAACACCTGATTCTATCAATCTAAGAAGGGATTCATCTTTCTCTTCTTAGGGTTGATATCCATTGTAGTCATCTTCAAATCCTATTGTTGTGGGGATATTATAAAAAATAATGGGGTTATCTTGACCATCATACAATCATTCATCTTCATAACTAAGGCCATAAGATGCCCCACTATGATTGAACCTTTGAGTCATGTCTAAAAAAGAGCTACTCTGTGTGTTTAGCTAGTCTTTAGACCAATGCTTGGTAACTAAAAAAATTATGCTTTGGCTCTCTCTTAAACAAATAACTAGGGTACCAATGAGACTATAAGGGAGGGTGGTTTGAAACCACACACTTTTTAAAATATTTAGTTCACAAGTTTACTCAACCATTGGTAAATTTGAAATCATATAGATCATAAGAGAGTAAGGTAACTCAAATACCCAAGGTAAAAACTAGTACACCACATCCTAGATCTTTTTGATACACCCACACTGTAAAAGCTAGATTCAACTTTGACAAGTTGACCCTAGGATTTTTGAGGAAAGATCTCTAGATTATGAAAAAGACAAAATGAGCTAAGCAACTCAAAGTGTAAAAACATATGTGAATCACTAAGTATGAAGTTAGGACTAAATAGGTAGCATAACATCACCACATGATTCTAGTAGGATAAAATATGTTCTAGGAATCAAAGAGTGACTGATACACAAGATGACTTGAATCCTCCAAGATGATGATGTGATTTTGAGTCTTAATAAATGAGCTTCAATCTAAATGGAAAATTTAACCCAAGTAAAAATAAGCTTAGTACACAAATGGTAAACCCATTTTGACACACCACCCCCTTAGAACTTAGAAAGGTTCAATTTCAAATGTGGATTTTAAATGAAGGATTTAAATAAATTGGGTAAAAGATCTAGACTCAATTTGGTAGCATGATTGTGCCAAAGTGGATGACATGACACAAAGCTATTGAAAATAATTTAAACAAGGAAAAGATGAATTTTACATTTAGATAGTGTAATGCCTCCCTTGCTCAAGAAAATTGAGGACAATGTAATTTGGTTAAGTTCATTGAGTTAACATGCAGTTTTAGACACAAATCAAGACCAAGTAAGATAATGACAAAAAACAAATGTATTAAGTCTAAATTAACATGGTATGGAAAAGTGGGGTCTACTAAACTAAAAAGGTTTTGATCATTTTAGGGGAATCAATTACACAATGAATTTTACATCAAACGATGTAAAAGACAAGCATATAAATTAGGTGACTATGGCATTGGATAGTTGTAAAAGGGTCTAGTCCTTTTTTTTACAACCACTACATCCTATTGTTCACTCAGTGTAGTGTGATGTCCAAATGTAGATATGTCCCATGTGTAACTCCAAAGGAGTCAAATGAAGTCAATACCAAGAGATGAAACCTCGAGTCAAAGCTTCCCTAAAGAATTCATGAGAGGTGATGAAGTCCCCTCGCAAGCCAATATGCATAAAAAATAAAGAAAGCATGAAAGTAGAAAGACTTTAGGGTCATTTTTAAGGTCACCCAAACTTTAATGAGTTTTTTGTGGAGTGTTTTAGATGACTTTCTTTCTAAACCTTAGACTAAGCTATTTACAATAGGAATGGTGCTTTTGATTCCAAGGGTTATGTATAAGGGACAAATATAAGAGCATACATGCAACATTTCTATTTTTGCCAAACAAAAATTTGATTAAATAACTATTGTAAATAAGAATTGACAAGTTTTTTCAATTTTAAACCCAAAATGAAAGATTTGGTGGTGTTCATTTGACCCCTTGGTCTTAGTTACAAACTTGGAAAACATTCACCAAAACATCTAAGTCCTTTGTTAAACACCAAAACTAGGTTCTTAATTGATTTTTAACCATGAAAAGGTGATTTAAACTTGTTTTGAACAAATATCAAGTTTAGTCCTATAAAAAAATGTTATTATGTCTTTTAGATTTGAAGATCTTTTTAGCTTGAAACAATAAACTTTGGAAAATTAGCTCATAGGTCTGTGTTTTTAGAGAAACATAGTGACCGACATTGGTTATTACAACTGATGATAGTTACTTTGGCTAATTGAGATCTAACCAATGTCATTTTTTCTAATGGATGGTAGTTAATTTAGGTAATGGATGTCAGTCCTATTTGCTAACATCGGTTATTATGTAAAACCGTGGCAAACAAAATTGGCAAAATAAAGTTAGAAAATCAATTTGCATGAGTTTTAAGGGTCCAAATGGATATTTTAGAGTTAAAAAATGATATTATTTAGGTGAGAGATGCATCTTGTCCCACCAGGCATGCTAAGATATAGAGAGAATTACAAAGCAATTTAGTCAAACATTAGTCCATAAATCATCAAAAATACATAAAGAACTAACTAACTAAGACTATCTATTCCTATGAGAATTACAAAGGAGAGCAAGACACAAATTAAAGAAAGTAATTCCATATCACCTTCCCAAATGGATTCACCATATCCATGTGGCTCAAAAACATGTTCTCCCTTGATCAAGCATCCTTGTCTTTGTCAACAATGGTGGTAAGCTCATCCAATACCTCAAGAACACTCCATAAGACCTAGGCTCATGATTCCAAATCACCAAACTAGCTTATCAATGAAGCTTGCAATCAAAATCTATGATCAAATGAAAAACCTTGTGGAAATGATTTTACATTATAATTTTTCAATATTCAAGCTTTTTGAAGATATTTAAGCATAATAACTTTGCACCAAAATAGCTTAAAATTCATATCCATGGCCTCTCTATTTATATATTTTTGAAAGTGGTTAGGATCAACCATGATCATTCATCTCAAGATTGAGATGTGTGGCCATGGATAATCTTAATATTTGGAATTAAATCCATAATTATCTTCATCATGAACTTGGAATAAGGGGCACTAAAAAGGCATGGGAGACCCATAATTTTGATATTTGTGGCATTTATGGCCTAGGAATATCTTTCCAAGAAATGATGTCACCTGATGATGCAGTTAATAGGAATCAATTTTAAAAAATAAATATTCAACAACTCTCATGGAAAATCCACTTAAGCTCTTGATTTGGATTAATTAGCCTTAAACAAGGTTAATCAACATTTGTGCAACTATTTAAAAATTGGCCCTCAATTAATCAAAATGGTCAAAAAGTAATATTATTGAGTTGTAATTTGACTCAGGAAAAATTAGAAGGTGACGTTAGATGCAATGGAGATATATTCCCATTTAGGATGTTGCCAACACCAAACAACAAAGGTACATGATGTGTACCAATGAATTAGAAGAAAAAAGTGATCTAGAGCACTAAATAGCAAAATTATCATTTTGAATCGAAATAATTTGATCAAAGTTAGCTATCTCATAAAATTCATTTCCATATTTAGTGATATTTTAACCTAAACTGGCACTTATACGTGACAAGTTCAAACCATTTAGGGTGTTTTATGGATTTTGACCTAAAATGTGTGTTTGAGTGCAATTCGAGTAAGATTAAAAATTTCAACATAAATAGTGTTAGGAATTGGATGTATACATATGGATCCCATTCTAATGGGCCCATCCTATTTAAAAATATCTTGCATATTGGGTACTATTGACCAATAATGGACATAGATGTAGCTACATATGTGAAATGATGTGATAAATGTCAACGGTATCCTAATCTGATTTATGCCCCAGCCAGGACTCTAAAAAAATGTTGACACCATGGCTATTTAATACATGGGGCCTCAATCTCATTTGGAAGATAAACCCCACCTCATTAGATGGACATGAATATATTCTTACCACCACAGAATATTTCACTAAGTGGGTTGAAGTTATACCCCTCACTTATGTGAATGGAAAGTAAATTTGCAAATTCATATTTAACCATCTCATCTTCCGTTATGGTATCCCTTATAACACTATATTAGATAATGGAGGATCATTTAAGACTAAAGATGTCAAAAATTTATCTGTCAAGTATAAGATCACATAACATTTTTCTATGACATATTACCCTCAAGGTAGTGGCTAGGCCAAAGTATCAAACGAAACCATTATCAACATCCTTAAAAATATTATCAATTATGTTTGTCATGATTGTAACCTTTAGATATTCTATTCCCTTTGGGAAAATCATACCAATCACCACACCCATAGGAGATATTCCATACTTATTTATGGCACTGAAGACATTATTACTATTGAGGTCGAGTTACCTTCATTATGCATCTCTTTCAAGAATTTCCTAGATGATGATGAATATCACATAGTTCACCTATAAGAGCTAGAGTTGTTTGATGAAAAATGCATGAATGTAGTAAACAATCTATAAGCATATTAGAATCAACTCTATGGTTAATATAATTAGCATGTGAAACCTAGAATATTTAAACTTGGTGATCTTGTCCTCAAATAAAACTAAAAGAATACCATAGCCATAAATAAGCATAAAGGCAAGTTCAAACCCAACTAGGTTAGCCCTTTCATCATTGTTGTAAACTATGGCATAGGAGTATATAGGCTCAACACACTAGATGGGGACAAACTTGATGAGCCTATGAAGATTATACACCTCAAGTGGTACTACACTTGAGTGATACAATGCATTGTCTATGAGGACCATTTCAATTTATACCATATTATTCTTTTTTGTACCATACCATTATATCATCCTATCATCCTACCATCCTATCATCCTACCATCCTACCACTTTTCCTATCACTTTTCTATCCTACCATTTTGTTCTATCAACTAAATAATGTTTTGATCGATCATATCCTATCCCATTTGACCTTGGTTCATCCTTTAGTTTCACATTTTCCACATGAAGAATAAGATTAGTTTTATTAGTTGTTTTGAGCATTCCAGATAAAAGGTAGTATTTTAGAGTAGTAAAATAGAAGATTTGGTAGTTACATCCTTCATTTATTATCTATTATAATCATGTTTGTTTATATGATCTTGATTATATCTACCTATATGGGCAAATCAGTGTTTCACTAGTCTTGCTACTATTTATAACCACCTATGGGAAAATTAGTATCATTGATCTGATCTATTTTATCCTAGTTATAACTACCTATGGGTAAACTAGGTCCAACATTTGTTTATTATTCCTTGACATACCAACTAGCCATTCTTAAGTCATATTGTGTCACTATGCTAACTGTGTGTTTTTTTTTGAATTGGATGCTACACTAGTTAGATTCCTCCACTGTAGGGTGTAACTACTATGAACTAAGGAAATTTTAGGACTATGTGGGTCATGTTTGATTCACATTGAGGTCAAATTATTCCCCCTTTACATCATGCTCTTGTTGTTGTGCGAGCTTGGACCATTTAGTATCTTGTCATTCTCAATTGAGTTGAGATACTCCAAAATTCCAAAAACATTTGAAAATAATTTAGAAAAAACAAAAACATTGACCACTTCTTTGCCTTAAGAATTCACAGAACCCTTACTAAGTCACAAGAAACCATTTGTCACTTATTTTCCCCATCCTTTTTTATTTTTATCCCATGTACTTTCTATTTTTCAAGACTATTCATATTCTTCTATCACATCCATCATGTTTGTTTTTCATCAATTATCATCTTCTTCCCATTTCTAGGGAGAAATACATTTGGTCTAAAGTTTTGTTGTATATATCATCCATGGAACTATGTAGGTAGTATCCACTTGACTAGTGCATATGGAGATAGCTCAATCAACCCCTTCCTTTTATTTTATTCCCCCATTATGTTTATTTATTAAGTTTTCACATATTTGTTAAGGGAAATGTTCATCATATTTTTTCTATTGTGTTATTTGTACTCATAGCATGATTCATTATTTCTTATTTATTTATTTATTTGTTTGTGTGTTTGTTTGTGTGCCTATTTGTTTGCTTTCAACACTATTGCCTTGATTCAAGTCTATGTGAATTCATTGGGTGATTCATTGTGCACTTATTCTTGAATCCATCCATATTCATACATCTACATTATTATCATGGTTTTTATCATTGGTGCATTGTTTTCCATTAAGTATTGGATCATGGGAGTCAGTCCTTATACACATTATAGCCAAGTCTTCATGATGTTCTATCATGATGCTTGCCATCATGTGATACAACAAAATTTATCTTCAAGAGGTCTACATAATAAAGGCAATATCAACATCTCCTTGACATCAATAGTAATCTTGATCGAATCCCAATCATATCCTAAATAGAGTAATTAAATAATTAAATAATTTTAACCTTTGTTAGTTAGGATGATAATATCCTTACTAGTAGGTTACCTAATTCATCTTCATCCTCTATATTAAGTTATCATCATCATGTTTGCCATAATATAGGTCCAATTATTATAATCACCCATGGGCAAACCATTATACACTATCCCACCTACATTCTTAGTGATTAAAACTATCTTTGGGTAAATCATTGTGTTGTCATCAATTATAATCATTTACTTTCTTCTACCCACTTAGGGTATGTTATTATCCTATTTGTCTATCCTAACTAGGGAAGATCTATCTTCTTAATGATTATAACCACCTTAAGAAAAATAATTGTGTTATCATACCATGTATCCACTATCAGGGTATAATGTTTATAACCACCATTAGGAAAACTATTATACACCATCCCACCTACATTCTCAATTATTTTGACTAAGTTTGGTCAAATCACTATGTTCTCACCCCATTATATTCATTTGTTTGTTCCACTCATCTCACTTCTTTCTTTCAGGGGATCATTTACCAACACTTTTTACAACACTCTCTTGAGGGGGTAGCTATAGTTTATTCATCACCATTGAATTTCTAATCATAATAGGACCATTTTATTCTTTGAAAATATGTTATTATGCTTACAACTTGCAACACCTTCCCAAATAGGGGTAATATATAGATAACTAAAATTAGCCACCAATGGCTTTTCACCTGAATTTAGATCGATACTTACCAACCATTGAACATCTATCTAAATAATTTCTAAATACCTTTAATTTGGCTTCATCACATGTAATAAAATAAATTTGGCCTAAAAATAAATTAAGTGAATCAAATGCACACATTACATTTAATCAAAATCTCAAACATTGAAAATTCCTAAAAGATATTAATTAGCATTTAAATCCTAATAAAATCCTAATAAAATATTAATTGAATTCATCCATGAGCAATTAAAGTAATTATCAAAAAGAGAAATTCAAAAAATCAATGAATATCTTAGGTCATCATTAGCTTTTGTGAGTTTTCCAAATCACAAATATCCCACCCATGCTTATTCCATGCTAATCATGACAATTTGACACCTTTTAAACCTACTAGGGTTAACTAAGAAAACCAAGGTTAAGATTTAACCCATTCCAAGTCATTTCAAAGCCTATAAAAGTAAGCTTATAAATATTCATTTGGAAAACTTGGAACATAGTAGATTTATAATTTAGGATTTGATTAATGAATCAAATGCATAGTGTTATAATGTCAAAATTAAGTGAAGCCATCAATCAAGCCAAACCAGCCATGGTGCTAAGAGGATATGGAGATAGCCAAGCCCCATTGATGAAGACCTTTTGAGCACAATATAAGATATCTAACAAACACATCATCTTGAAGAAATCAAGGAAGGTAAGGAAAGTTATCATTTCTTTGCATTTTAGTTGTGTCTTCATTTGGTTTTGTTCACTAAGCTCCCCCTCCATGATCTAGTCATAGTGATGTTAGCTTGGTTAGTGTGCTTATTTCATTATTTTTGGAACTAGAACCATACTAACCTTCTCTCTTGAGTCAAATTAATTGATCACAATAATTAGTCACAAGAGTATATAAACAAAGTAGAATAATTATGAATTAGGATCAATAGATAGAAACTATTTTCCCAAAGATGGTTATAATCATACTAAACACAAGGCTATACTTATAAACATAAAATTCAAATAAGAACTTAAAATAAAACTAGACTAGGGTAATTGGATCATATGACACTTGGTAATTGAGTGACTCAAAATTTGATCCATAAAAACTATTATAACAATGGAACTAGGACACTCAAAATTTTGGCAAAAAAACTTCAAACAATTTACATGGCAACAACTTGTCTCAAAGGGGATGATCTAAACAAGGTACAAAATAAACAACAAGTGTTAAGTGTAGAAAAGGGGTCTTTTAGATCAAATAAGAAATAAACTCAAGTAATAAAATATAAACATAAAAATTTAGAAAACCTAAGCCCAAATTAGATGAGGCTTCAACTTGAACTTGACTAGTTTAGTATTTGTAATTTGAAAGGTTGTGTTTCATATTTAATGTGAAAATACTCAAATGTTCTAAGGAAAAAGAGATAGACCAAAATTAGAATCATAACCATACATTTGAAATAATAAATTTATAATAATGTTTTATAACTTGGTTTCAAAATTAATAAAACACATGAAATGATTTAGGTAGTGAAACAACATTCCTTCAAACAAATGACATAACAATGGTTTTGGAATAAAAAATTCAAGGCAATTGTTTGAGATGAAATGGGAAATGTTATGATTCCCCATTTAAAAAAGTGATACACACAAAAATGTTTTGAAAATGTCTAAGGAAAATTTTGGTATCAAATAGATATAATAACACATCTTAGGCTAAAGGGGTGTACAAACATGTGATTGGTTTATGACTTATTTTAATGTGTTATTCATAAACAAATTTTTTTTGAGCCAAAATAATGTAAGTAAAATAAATAAACACAAAAACACCAAATTATGTCATCTTATCCCTAAAAAAACAACAAGGTTACTTTGTATTTTCAAATTCCATCAATATACTCCTTGAGAGGAAATTACATATTAATCCAAAAATTAAATGTGCATGAAAATAAAGGTCTTGATGCCCCCTCTTCTCTCAAGAATTTTTACAGTGACAGAACTTTGAGATACTTTCCCTGCATTGAAAATATTTCTACGGTTAGTGGGGTTGTCTAAAAACTATAAGTTTCATGTGTTTCTATATGGTCCCAAGTGTGGTTAACACTAGAGATGAAATCACATTGCTTGAATTTATTATAGAATAATTGTGAGCAACCTTATCATTAGGGTGAGTTTTGATATTTATTGAGAGGTAAATATATTTAAGTAATAGTTATTTTGGTAGTCATAATATTGTTACAACAATATTATGAACATAGTTTGTTTGTTAGTATATATTATTCATATGGATTTGGGTGTGAAAGATTATGGGAGAGAAAACAAGGGAGTGGTTCTAGGAAATATTCCTATATATTTGTAATGTATGGAATGTAATATGAATCAAAGAATTAAGATTAGAGTGAATTATATTATTGTGTGTTAATAATTTTTATGCATATTCTATTCAGCTCTTTGCATGAATTAATTATAGCTTTGGCTCTTTTATTCCCCAACAATGGTATCAGAATGGGCAAGTGATCTAGTAACTCTATGGAGGAATAGATTGTGATCAAGATGAAATTCCTTTCTATAATGGAGTTTTAGAATCCTATTGCCTATGATTAAGATTCAATTATCATAGCATATGAATTTTCAAATCCAATGGTTTTCAATAGCTTAGAAACTCTTATCAAGTTAGGCCCTATTTTGTTAAATCATGTGGTAAAGTCCTTTGATTACTAGTTAATGTTAATGTGATAATTGGTAACTTGTGATTTTACATTGACAACTGTGTTCTACTCTAATATTTCCATGACATCAAAATTATTAGATCTTTCAACTTCATACATCAATTCTAATCAAACTTTATGTTGCACTATCTTTGTTTGGATACAACTCAATAATAAGACTATAAAAAAATTGTGTGATTCATATTTTATCTGATATTCATGAGAAAACTATCAAGACATTCAACCGTCAATTTCCATCTATTAACAACTTATCAAAGGCATTTCATGAGTTATCTACATTTGCCTTGGCATCACCCATGTGTCACAGATCTAGTTCACTAGCTCGAAGCTCAATGTCTACATAATAAAATCTCACAGATGGTATTTCAAGTTGTTTTAAAAAATTTATAGATTGAGTTTTTAATTGCATCATTTTTCTAAAGTTGGGAAAGTTTCATGTATATTTTATTCTACGTCATAGTCAAAATATATGTTAGTGTCGATTCACTATAAGTTTACAAGAGGTTAAAGCATGGATATCTTATAGTTATTAATTTATATTTAGGAAGCTTAAATCAATTTTAAAGTCAAGTCAAACTTTAATTAATTTTTAGTTTTATAGGTATTTTATTAAATACATAGTTTTATGAGAAGTAAGTCGATCAAATATTTTAATAATAGCTTTATGCTATATTAAAATTTGATGATTTTTAAGTCATTATCAAAAGAGTCATTTTTAAAATGTGTCATCATTTGTGAAAAAAGTTTAAATTGTAAACATAAAATAAAATTGCCTTATAGATGCATTTTAAAGTGTACCTGACATCTGATAAACATGTCAATATTGTGGGGGGGGGGACCTTATGTCAGCCAAAACAACATGTAACTAAGCTTCATCAAGATATATCTTGAGTAAGCAGTATCAGTTACTAAAGGATGGAGGATACATAGAAGATGGAGACTATTCAAGCCTCTCACAAGTCATCAACGATGGGACCCCAGATGTTTTGATGGCATATATAATATGGTTTGCTTTTGTATTTGTGCATTGTGTGTGCTTGAATAAGAATAGAAGTAAAATTCTTGTTTGAGTAGTCTCTTGTAATATTTTCCTTTTGTAATTCCTCTCAATTAGAAAATGATGGGAATTAGATATGTACTTACATACATGACATGGTTTATGGTAAACTAGAAAAACCACTTGGTTGATGGTAAGCCATGAGATAAACCATCATTAGTTGTAGGTTATGCATGGGATAAACCTTCATTGCTTTTTGGTCAACCATGGAAAAACAATTTTTTTTAGGTTTGTGATCCTTAAAAAAATCACACAGTAATATTCAGATGTAGTACAGGATGACATTCTCCTCAGGTTCAGATTAAGGGGGTGTGCAAAGGAATAATAATGTTAAGGGAATGAATGTTATGGATTAATTGTTATTAACATTATTATTAGGGTGAGTTTTAATATTTATCGAGAGGTAAATATATTTAAGTAATAGTTAGTTTGGTAGTCGTAATATTATTATAACAATATTACGAACATAGTTTATTTGTTAGTATATATTATTCATAAGGATTTAGGTGTGAGAGATTCCAGGAGAGAAAATAAGGGAGTGGTTATAGGAAATATTCCTATATATTTTTAATGTCTGGAATGTAATATGAATCAAAGAATTGAGATTAGAGTGAATTATATTATTGTGTTTTAAAAATTTGTTTGCATATTCTAATCAACTCTTTGCATGAATTAACTCTGGGTTTGGCTCTTTTATTCCCCAATAGAATTCATACCGGATAAATTACTATGTAAGTGTCTATTCCTTTACATAGATACTCCATCTATGAACTTCTTCATGGAGTCCACTAGTTATCTAGACTTGACTTGAGTTTTCATTATGATCGAAGAGGCTAGCCACTCATCCCCCTAGTAATCATAGTATCTTTTCCCTATTTTATATACCCCATCATGGAATGGGGTTTAAATGATACCAGGAGATGAATTCTTAGGTCAAAGCTTCCCTAAAGAACTTATGTGGAAGTGATGAAAGTATGCCCATAAGCTAAGATGCAATAAATAAATATAAAAGGAATTTAATGTCATTTTAGGATCACCCAAGTCATTCAGAGCTTGGGGAGTTCCTTTGTGACATTCCTTATATGCTTGAACGAAGCGATAAAAAAAGGGACAAAGCATTTTTTGTCATCCAAGTTTCTTAAAGGGGATAGGGGAGAGCATATGCACTAATTCAATTTTACAAAAACAACACAAACAATAGGTAAAATAATAAAAAAGAAATATCTTAAGAGTATTTAGTCTAATTTTGTGTTCATTTAAAAAACCCAAGTGAAATATGATGTGAAATTTATCCCCTTTCCTTTTTTTGTTGATTTGTGAACTTTGAAAAACAAAAAACAAAGTTGCTAAAAAAAATTTAGGCACCAAATATAAATGTGAATTCATTTTAGTTCCCAAATTAAAATTCGAGATAAAATTGATTCATTTGACTCAAAATACCACTTCTTTGGTTAAGGTCATGCATAAAACCAATTAGTTTTTTTTTCTTTTGGGTAGTATTTGAGAAATTAAAACCTAAAAAATATGAATATTAATAATCTCCCAAACACCAAATACCTAAAATATAATATGGATATGTGAAAACTTAACTTGAAAACTTAAAAAAATAGAAAACAACTAAAACAAAATAAAAATAAAAATTGACAGTTAATAAAAATATGATATCGCCCAAAATACAAATTGAATAGCTACTAAATATGTAGAGCACTAAGAAAATCCAAATCCATACTCCCTTACTTGTGATCTTGGAGATCTTATTGGCATGTGGATAATAGAGTCTTTGTCAATCATGCTCTTGTATCATCTCCCCTCATTCACTTTGGCTTGGCATGTGAAGCTTTCCTATAGGTAATTATGTATTAGTTTGTTTCACTAAAAAGCTTGATTTAGAGGTGTCTTGGCACTTATATTTATAATTCTCATAACTAAATCTAACCCTAGGGATGTTAGGTTTAAAACTAACCCTAGTTGAGTCAGTCTAACCCTGAGTTGAGTTAGGCTAACTCTAGGTTGGTTCAAAGGTAATTATGAGGGCCAAGTGAGAGACATGGGTCAAGAATGATTATGTCTCCCACCCAATTTTTGATATTTTACAAGTGGATTGAAAACTCATAGAAGATATTTTGGTTGAATTTATGAATTTTTAAAAATATAAACTCATTAATTCTCCATGGTCCACTTGGCCACTTGTCACAAGAGTTTAGGAATAAATTCAATTAGTGAATTTAGAAAATAGTAAATTCTAACAGCTATGGATTTTAGATATTTTTATGATGTCATCAAGTTTAGATTTATGAATCTATAAAAATATAAATTCACTAATTATCCATGGAATTTTTAAATATGTGTTTAATTAGTTTTTATCAATTAAGTAATTTTGATCAGGTTAATTATATTTTCTAAAATTATGTAAGGTTATCCCTCACCCTTGGTTGAAAATGTCAATTTTTTTGGTCACAATTTAATTGGATATGAATTATAGAGAGGTTATTGTTGAGTATAGGGTAATACCCCAAATAGAGATGAATTGACATGATTCAAGGCACTTATGTCCAATGTGTGGACAAATTTAGGATGAATACTTATATTTAGGCTTAATTTGAGTTGTTTGTAAGAAATCAGTCTGATGTTCATTTAGACATGGAAGTGACCAAAAAAGAGTATCTACATTTTTCCCATATTTTATAAAGCATTGTAAGACACTATAATAGTTACCTATTTTTAAATAATGAAAAAATTATTAAGAAAAATAAGATAGTCACTGAAGAATGATTCTCCAAACAAAGTTTTGGAAGCCCATGATGAATAACAATCTCTCCAAGATCAAATCAAAACACATAAAGAAGGTAAGTATTTATGATGTATCTAATTAATCTAAGAAATATTTAGTCAATTTTTAGTAATATAAATCAAACCAAAACACATAAAGACTTAATACTTCAATCTTAGGATGTAAGGGGCGTTATGAATAATAAGAACAAAACAAACTACAACTACAAATAGAATTAAATACTTACCTTCCTTGTGAGATTGGAGAAATTGTTGAAATGTGATCATGGTTATAGATCAGCTTCTGGACAATAAAGTCTTTATAAATGGTGTTCTTGCATCATATCCCCTTGTTCATTTTGTCTTGGTTTGATTTGGCTTGTCTTTATCTTGGCATGTGAATCTCTCCTATAGGCAATTCTACATTGGTTCTTTGCACTAGAAAGTTAGAAATTGTTTACAAGTGTCTTGCCACTTATATTTATAGCTCTCACAACCAACTCTAACCCTAGGGAGGTTGGGTTTAGAACTAACATTGGTTACTTTATTCTAACCCTAAAAAGAGTTAGGCTAACTCTAGGTTGGGTAAAAGATAATCATGAGGGCCATGTGAGATACATGAGTCAAGAATGATTATGTCTCCCACCCAATTCTTGATATTTTACAAGTGGATTGACAACTCATACAATATATTTTGGTTTAATTTATGAATTTCCAAAAATAGAAAGTGATTAATTCTCCATGATCCACTTGGCCACTTGTCATGAGAGTTGAAGAATAAATTTAATTAGTGAATTTAGAAAATAATTTTTTTTTGAAAGCTATGGATTTTAGATATTTATGTGATGTCATGATGATCTTTCAAAATTGGATTTATGAATTTATAAAAATATAAATTCACTAATTATCCATGGAATTTTCAATTATGCATTTAATTTGGTTTAATATTTTAGGTAATTTTGATTAGGTTAATTGCATTTTCTAAATTTATGTAAGCTTATCCCTCACCATTGGTTATAAATTTCAATTTATTAGGTCACAATTTGACTATGGATGAATTAGAGAGAGGTTATCATTGTGTATAAGGTAATACCCAAATAGAGATGCATTGATATGATTTAGGGAAATTACGTATAATGCATAGATGAATTTGGGATGAATAGTGATTTTTAGGCTTAATTTGTGTTGTTTGCATGAAATAAATTTGATGTCCATTATACATGGAAGTGACCAAAAAGGAGTATCTACACCAATGACTTTGTAAGAGTTCTTGAGGAATGGGGAACACGTTATGGAAAGGTAGGTCCCTTTTAATCTTATTATTCATACAACCCTCATGAGTTGATCTTAATATCTCACTTATTTTCTTATATAATTTTGTACTTATTGTGAGCAGGTATCCTTTATATTTTTATGTTCACTAAACTCTTAATATCTTTTCTTTGTACCTCATATGCCTCATGCTTACTAAGGTTTTCTCATAAATGCCTATGTCATGATTTGTACATTCCTTATATCATTACAAAAATCTTAATATTTCCCCTTAAGGGATATTGTTTTATTAACTAATCATTCCACCTATAGTTTCCCTTTATGAATTTTAGTGTAAGATCATGGATATGACCATGCTCTCCTCACAAATTACCATAAATAAATCACTTTCTTAATTTTATCCTTATTACCATCCACCTCAATGATGTTCACCTTGTGATTTGTAGTGTAAGACCATGGATAAGATCAGGCTCTCCTCAGAAATAACCACATTAAAACATCTTTAAATTATTCTCAGATGTGTTTTCACCTCATTGGTGTTCCTTTTGTGAGTTTTAGTGTAAGATTTTGGATAGGACCAATCCCTCCTCATAAAATATTCCAATACCTAGTTGATACTATAACCAAGTCATATTAAAATTGCATGCTTTAAATTTGAGATATTTTGTGTTACATTATGATTTACATATCATTAAAATAATTCTAATCTTGTTTTAGTATGTTTTATGCTTTCTTCATAAGCACTCCACTTTTATCTTCTTATTTTATGATTGCATGTATGTTTACTACCATTTTGTTAAATTTCTCATAGTTCCCATCTTGATTTAGTATGATTGATTTGATTTGAGTTACTATCTTGATTTTTTATGATTGATTGAATTTATTGTTTGTTTATTTTTATACCATTGGTTTTTATGTGTCTTCAATTTTATTAATACAATTCATAGTTTTTAATGTGATACAGTATGATTTTTTTTTTTTAATTTAGTGGAAATATTTTTACATGGTTTGAAAACATTTATTACCCTTTTACTTTACCATTTTGGTTTATTATATCTATTCATATTTTATTTTTACACATTTATCATTAAGATTTAGTGTATATTACATTTTATGATTATTTATACTTTTTCAAAATCATTTTTCTTTTCTTTCTAACCATGCATGTGTATCACAAAATTCTAGAATAGAAAGCATATGCCACATATCTAACATAGCATATACAATAAAAGAAAAATACATGTGCTAGAAAGGAAATATATCCATACACTCATCCACATACAAGTACAAATCATAGACCCATGAAATGTCTATATCAATATATATATATATATATATATATATATATATATATATATATATATATATCGTGTGTTTGATAAAAAATAGGTACAAATTACAATATATATAGCTCTAAGGCTATGATCCATCATGCCTACCCTATGTCTTAGCCATGCTACTTATGGATACCTATGACTGACCTCTCTAAATGGTGAATTGTAATGAGGCAGTCTGAGATTTCAAACCATCAATCTAGCCTTATAGATTTGTCACCTGGGCATATGCCTATCCAAGATGTATAGTGGTCACCATGTTAGTAGGTTTCTCTTGTGAAAAATATTAATGAGATTGAGAATCTTCATATCCTACCCCTACAGGTGGTTATGAACCATCTCCTTATGCCTAAAATTATCTATCAACTTGTCCCACTAGTCTAAACTAGCTAACATAAGTTGGGGTAGATGGTACCATAGGATTAACCAAATGGGAAAGCTCATAATGTGATAGCACCCCATCTAAAATATCATGGTGTGCATCCATAATCATGTCTCCCCATATAATCTCCTCTATAGTAGTATCTACAAAACTAGAAACCAAATATACATCAAATCTCATGTGTGTGTGTGTGTGTGTGTGTGTGTGTGTGTGTGTGTGTGTGTGTGTGTGTGTGTGTGTGTGTGTGTGTGTGTGTGTGTGTGTGTGTGTGTGTGTGTGTGTGTGTGTGTGTGTGTGTGTGTGTGTGTGTGTGTGTGTGTGTTTGTGTGTGTGTGTGTGTGTGTGTGTGTGTGTGTGTGTGTGTGTGTGTGTGTGTGTGTTTGTGTGTGTGTATGTGTGTGTGTGTATCATACCATATAAATATCATAAATAATGATGCAACTAATGATATATGTTAAAAATTAAAGTAAATCAAAACATTCCTCACTAGTGCCAATATCACCGACTATGGTCTCCCTATCTACTCTTCCACTAAACACCTTCTTTGTTGGTTGCCTCTACAAAAGTGAAAAATTGGGAGCCACCACCTGAACTCATTATGACTCCCTCCTCAATATAATTTCTATCAACCAAATATGTCATGTAGCCACTATAAGATCACCCTATGTGATTGTCAGTTCCTATGTCTCTTATTTATAATGTATCTATCTTTGATGATCTCACAATGACTGTTATCACCCTTGCTATGGTATCACTTTTTCTCTTTCATATCCTATATCCACATCCATAGCATCATATTATTTAGGCCTCACTACCTCCTATTACCATTTTTAACATTCCCATGGTGTCACTCATAAAGGGATATTAACATGTATCTCAAATGGTAACCCTATTCCTCCTCTCATTATTAGCTCTCTAACATGTTATGCCCAATAAATAGGCACTATTAGAGGTGTTTCTAGATGTGGTATCCCAAACTATCTAGGTACATGATCCATTAGATGTGGCTCCACACATGAAGTATAGTGGCCTATGATTTGAATGTGTTAAACCAGTATTAATCATAGCCCAAGTTAGCCATATAGAAATAATGTGAGTGTAGGGCTACCACTATCTGCTTTCATGTAATAGTATATAAATCTAGAGTATGGGGCATGACACATGTTACATGGTCCTATCTCCACCATACAAGTTGAGGTAACCTATCATCAATTATATGGGGTAACCCATCTAGCTAGTACATAATAACTCTCTCATAAATCCACATGCTCAGTGGAATGATGGGGCCCATTATCTTCTACCCTGGGGTTAGCATCCCATACATATCATGCATGGGATATGCCCAAATGATATAACTAAGATCATATAAAACACACTTCTCTAAGATGGACTAACATAAGGCTATCACATAAATTGGTACCTTTTCATCTAACTTGTTACATAACACTCATGTTGTTACAAGCCTTATGAAGGCCTTTTGATAATCTATAATGGTTGTGATATAAACATCAAACAATATAACACATAAACTAGGATACATGTTATATGATCATGTCACCCATTGGGCTAGGGATCTTTTTTCATCTTTCATCTCTCATGTATCCCATATCACTGACATCTTGATGATAAGAATTCCAATCAAGGCATGGATATCCTTCAAGGTGATACCCACCTCCATAGTGTTCCCCTCCACCTCCCATCAAAAAGTGTTGGTCAATTATTCCCATGCTCTTAGGAACATGACAATGAGTTTAACACTCAGTGAGATTCAACAATTAGCTCAAAACTTAATGGGATTCATCTCATCTCTATGATGCCTCCAAAACCCAAGGCAACCAGTCAAATGCAATCCACATCTAACAAATGCTCCAATAAAGCTGGTAGTTAGGATGCATTCACTAAATGCCAAAATCTTTTTCACTTATGCGAAATATCAACTAACAACAAATGTATTAGATCTCAATATAATAATAATAATAATAATAATAATAATAATAATAATAATAAAATACATTCTTAAATATTCTAAAACAACTAAAAAGTAGCTACTTCATCAGCTTGTTTGTCCTATTTTTCTATTTTTCACCTTTTTCCTACATAGTTAGCCTATTTGATACTAAATTAGCCTTGTCACTTATTTACCATACTACATTGGCCTTCTATTACATAGTAGGCCCATTATTAGAGACACAATTAACCTATTTAATATTAAATCATCCCTTTCATATTTTTAACATACTATATCGGCCCTCTACTGCATAGTCAGCCTCATTCAATAGACTATATTAGCCACATATTACATACTACATCAGCTAGAAGATACTATGTTGGCCATTTCTTGGTTTATAACTAAATCATCCCTCTCTACATAGTTTTCCACCTCTAGCATTATCACATTGATCCATTATTACATATTTTTCCCCTATATTTCTTGTTCCTTACAAATAGAGTTGATAGTTCCCACTCTATTCTTAGTCTACAGTGACATTTTAACCATTTACCATAAATGCCTTACATTTATTGGTCTGATCTTTTCCTACCCAATACCCTTTTCTACCCCTAATCTACCTAGAGATTTCCCAAGGTCATTTTTGATATCTAGAATTTTCCTAACATCTAATTTTATATATTAAGCTTAATTATAATTAAAATTACTCAAAAAATTGAAACTAATACTTCACTTACCTAGGATATACTCACCATGATTGTTAGGCATCCTTTACACCATAGTTATCATCTCCTCACCATGGTTGCTCTTTGGGATCAATTAGGTCTTTCAAATCAATACTTTATTAGAATAGTAAAAATAAAAAATAAATTATTTTTCACTCTATTTAAATTAATTATTCAAAAGTATTTCCTAGTCAATTATTTACAATCAAGTTCTATTTTTCAACCATATCTTTATTTCTACTAGCTCTTTTTTAAACCAAAAAATGCTCTAGATTCTTGACATCATAAATAATATTTCCACATATTACATGTATATTTTGCAAAAAAAATGATTTTTCACTATATTTTATAGGTTTGCCTAATGTTCCCTATATGGGAGACCTTCATATGTCTCTCACTTCCTTCCTCTTCTACAACACTAAGGTAAGTAAAGGTATGTATTTTTTAATTCTACCCTTTCATATATCTAATTCAATTCTTACTTTAATTTATCTAACTTTAAAATTATGTGTTGTTATGTTCTTTTCCCAAAGTACCATCCCCTATTATACCTACATGACATGCGATGAGCTTTGAGTGGGGCATATGTAAACACCTAATATTTTTAAATTTGATCAATTATTGATGTTTTCTCTCTTGCAAGAACCTATTGAGTCTTAATTTCTCTAAGTGCACACCTTAAAGGGTATACCAAGAAAGGGGTGGGTAGACCATTGGTGCTTTTCAAGATTATTTTCCCTTATACCACTACTTATAACCATCACAAAACTCTCCTATAAACTTTCCTAATATTTGAAACCTCCCTTACACACTCTTCCAAGAAATTCACCACCTTAAACAACCTCTTCCTAAGCCAAAAACTCTTTTTGACATTTATCAAACCAATTTGACTTTGGTCGACTATGTACTTAAAATATATGAGCATGTTACAGGATTAGGTTGGCCTTGATTGACTCAATCCATGACCTAACTTATCTTATTAATTAATGATATAGGGTTGACTAGGATAAATCTATTTGCTAAACTAATGGAAGGGTTTAAGGTTAGACCCATCTATATAGACACATCTCTTTCTATCATTTTAGAGAGACACAAAGAATTAAATCATTATTTGTGCATTTTATTATTCACCATTATACTTGACAAGCATTGCTTAGGGTTTCAATACTACATTGGAGATACTAATCTTTTCTTGTCTATAAGTTGTTTGGATTCATAGGATAAGTCATGCAGCCTAGATTTGACCCATCTTTGTTATCATTATAAACCAAAACAACCTATTATGAATCACCTTAGCCAAGGGAGAGATTGAGGCTTGGAAATTTCATCTTTAAAGGTAAGTATTCCTAACTCATGTTCTTCCTTGTTAAATTCGATATATTTTAATTGGTTAGTTTATATGATTCTCTCTCCATGCATAAGATTTACTCTACATTTACTTGAGTAGATTTCTTCTATGAATGTTTATTTTCATATTTATTACCCCATTTTGTGCCACATGTTTTGATGAATGCTAGGTTATATTTTACTTTACCTTGTCATTTACTTTATGAATAAGAAACCATATGACCTAGCTAGGGGTTTTACATGGTGTTGCTTGATGAGAGACTTTGGAACCCTCTCTAATGATATTATGTGATAAGGTATGCCTTGGTTAGGTCTATTGGATTCATCTTGGTCATGACCCTAATTGTCTAAATGTACAAATAAGTGGAAGGGTAAGTATGATTTATCTTCTTTGATCAAGGATTAATTTATAGATTAACTTTACTTTCCATTGTATATAGAGTTAACTATATCATGTGATAAATATATGATCATATATTATCATGTCATCATGTTGAGAGTATTCCGTCATAGAAAATAAATTTTTTGTTTGAATCATGTATGTAACATATTGAATGTGAGGCATATAAGTGTTATCTCTAGATAGATTTAGAATTGAAATATGCATTAAATTAACCATATTTGAAGTAACTATGTATTAAAAGTGCATGTTATGCATCACAAAAATATTAATCAAGCTCAATAAACACATAAAAATAACACCCAATAATGTCACACATTGTCATACAAATAAGGCCAAGGGTCAAATACAAGGGACATGTTCATAAGTCACATAATAAAATATTGAGTAGACAAGTCTATTGATGGTTAAAAATGTCATGCCAATGAATCAACCCATTCACCTATCATGAAGGTCAATATGGATTTGTACTAATTTAATCATGGGAGTCTTATGACTGAAAAATTAGTACAAGGCACGTAGAAGGGTCTTTTAAGTTCTAAGGATTTAATATGTTTAATAATAAATCTAAATCAAGTGTACACCCATTCATTAAGTCAATCAAACACAATATGAAAATTAATTATATCAAGAAGATTACTCATAAACAATTCTTTGATCCAAGAAACTAATCATTCTTTTGATATTATATGATTCAATCTCAAATCTATTATAAATTGTCATCTGACCTATCTGACAGAATAAAATCTATGAATTTGAAAATCTCTTAAAGGACATAAAATTTAGATCAATGAAAAGATGTGTCTTATGTTCATGTTCACAAATGATCATCAAAATAGTAAATAAAAAAGAATAAAAGATCAATAAATCTCAACAACATAAAGAAATGATGACAAACAACAATGATTAACTAAGAAACTAACTAATGACTAACACTAAAATAAATAAATCTAAGCTAAACTACAAAAATAAAATAATCTAATACTAACTAAACTAAGCAAAATAAATTGACACTAACACTAACACAAAGAAAGAAAATAGAAATAAATAAAAAATACTGGATAAAGTAAACTAAAGTTAACAAAACTAAGCTAGAAATCAAATTCGAATAAATAAAATACATTATAAAATAAAAAATTTGCGAGTCTTAATAAATAAGAGTCATATTAGAAAATCAAATCAATTTTATTTGAGAAATCAACATCCTTCATACAAAATATCTTCAAAAGATAACTTTTACAATCAATTAGATTAATATTCTATCATAAAAATGATGTTTTGATCATTATTCGGGTTAAATACTTAGATTTTGTTCATAGGACTGCAAGTTGTAATCATCAAAAGATATTAAACTTGATAATCTTCAGATAATCAGTTATAAATGGTAAAGTAAAATTGGATATACCTATGTTGTCTAAGTAGTATACTCAACTGTCAGAGAAAGTACCATTGATTTATCTGTAAAAGTCATGTTATCTCAAAGAAATTGCATAGAAGAGAGAGAGAGATAAATGATTGACTTCATAAACATATAATTCTTCAATACCTATGTTTTTTTTTAATAATGAATACTTGATCTCTTTTTATATCCTTCACTTAGTTATGAAATAAGTTATAAACTCTCAGTTAGTTATTGGTTAATGTTAACTAATTGACTTTAACAAAGTCACTTAATTAACAAAATTTATTAAGGAAAAATTAGTTAAAACTTAAAAAGTCTTAATTTGATCAAGATATTCTAAGATAATAGACCTGGGTACCAATCTAATAGGTGGGGACCCATATTAATTAATAATAGAGTAGGATACATAATAATCATAAAATAATAAATAAAAAATTGATAAATTCTACTTATGTTTAAACAATAACACATTAAAATTAAACTTAATCATATATAACTATACCAAACTCCAAAATTACTGAGTGTACTAAAATATCAAAAATTATCAAGTCTAAAGTATCAAATTTTATATGAAAAAGTTTAACACTAAACAAAAATTATCCCTTAAATGACCAATAATCATCTGAATTAGATAATACTTCAATTACTTTCTTGTCTTTCTCATTAAGACAAACATTATACTCCATTTTAGTAGTAGGAAATGGCATAAATCTAGTCCCTATGTCAGTTGTCTCATCATCAATTTCTAGCTTAATTCTCTTAATCACCCTGACTTCGCTAGATTCTTCAGGTTTAGTTCTCTTCATAGTAGAACTCTTTTTAGTAGCATGATCTAGAAAATTTATGGTTTTTCTTCTATTGATATATCCTTAACCTCCCAAATTTAGCCTTTCTGACCTTAAAAGGGGCTCACTATGCACTCTTGACAAGTTTAACTTTCTACATTTTCCACCAAGGTTTGTATTATATGGAGCAGGTGTGTTTGAAAGACTGGCCATTTTCCTAAGGTCTTTGGCATGGGTTATTTCTATTTTAAACTAGTTAATAGGCTTATTATTGGGCAATTTATTAGTAGGTAATGGTTTATCAATTGGTTCACCTCTAAAAATAGGGGGTTGCAATTGTAATTAAGGAGGATCATGTTCAAGATTATGCTAAAGGTGATGAGAAGAATTAATTTAGGAGTGAGAATGGGTTCCAAACCTTTGTCCTTACAAAACCCTATGACTTTTATAGCCTCTTTGGATAGAAGAATTATTAAGAATATTCCAAAAATCTGTGTCATAAGGATCAAAATGAATAGACATTCTTGTACCCCTTAGAAATCTAGGTCCAAAATGTCTAGCATGGATCCCATCCTTGTTAAAAAAATTGTTATGACTTGACTGATTACCACCTCTATTATAATTATATTCCCATCCTCCATCATTACTATTTTTAGCTAGATTATCCCACTTAGACATATTAAGTGAAATAAAATCTGAAATAAAAATGGAAGATAAGAACCAAAATTTAAAACCTTGAGACCATAATTTCATTTTCAACATGAATCTAAAAATAAATTGCATCACTATACTACATATGAATCATAACAATATTGATTTTCATGATTCAAACATAAGAAAATAGAACAACAATTTCAAATATCTTAACCATTCGAGTACTCAAAAATTTATTCACAATCAACTGTCATAAAATTTACAAACTAATCACATAATAATCTAATATAAACTATCCAATTTATGTAGCAATATGTTTTATACCCTAACCACTTCCTATTTCTAAAACTTAAAATAATTGATAAAACACACACACACACACACACACACACACACACACACACACACACACACACACACACACACACACACACACATCCATCTTTGACTTATCACAACCCATTTACTAAGTCACAATATCATTGCAATTTCAAATTCATTTAAAAACACTCTCATATTGAAATCTAATGTGAATCTCAAAGCACCATAAAATGATGAACTAAACTTGCCAAAATCTTATGAATTTATTCATGATAATCATTTGTCTAGACCTGAATCACTATATAATTCATGCAAATTGATCAAACCTTAAATTTAACACTATTATAATCATATATAATTTGAAAAACAATTATATATCATTGTATTCCTTTATAACCTATTTCATCTTAGAACTTTAAGTCTACAACAGTTTGGAACAAAGCCTTTACAAATTTAACCATTCAAAAATTGAGAAACAAAACCCTTAAATATGAAAATAATTAATGAATATTGAGATTTTCCAAATTACTATAAAATTGTTACTTACTTCAACTTGAAAAGAAACTAGCTCATACTGAAATCATCAATTGTCATCCAAAATCAAAACCCAGAACAAAAAAAACAACTATAAACTAAGAAGGATTTTCCACATGAAAACCTAATATAAAAACTTAATCCAAACTTTGAGCATGATAACTTCAACCTTCTTAAATGGGTCTTATACAGAGGTGTTCAAACCCTCAAAAATATAACTGATTGTTTGGACTTTCCTCAAAATTTACAACTAAAACCTGAGTGCATGTTAAATTTTTAGATTTATACACATGTAGAGATTATTTCAACTATAAAAATCATTGAACTATATGTAATCATTTCTAGAAAACAAATACAAATTACCCATGACAAGAAATTGATAATTGAAATGATAAACTCAAAAATCTTATGCAAGTTCTATACTTAACCCATTCCATCAAAACCCATAGAATATTTAAAATATCTCTCATCTTTATGAAAACTAAAACTACATAGACCCAATACTTAGTCACATATTCACATGTAAGAATCCCTTTAAATTATTTCAAACTTTCATAATCTTCCACTAAGAAATCCAGACTTGAAACCAAATAAATATTCACTTTGTTTTTCAAAACTCCATATTTCCATATAAAAGTGAAACATAACATACATGGCTTTGAGTTGAAATCCTATCTTCAAAATTTTCACTTGTCTCCTCTTTATAACTCAAATCTGATCACACCAAAGCTTTGCTTCTACCAAATCTTGCAAAATGGTGTAGTGAATGAAGAAAAACAAACTTTTATTTTCCACCCTTTGAGCCATAACTACTTGAGTGACGTGCTCTATTTCCATTGGCTAACAATTACCAATTGCGTACTTAGAAATTATCTAAACCACTTCAACAAATTGACAAATTTAGAAACAATGTAATATTCCTACTAAAACCTTCACTAAGTTTCATGACTCGAGGTGGTCATTTGGCCATAAATATTGACATACCACCAAATCCATCATGATCTTGGAACACCGGGATACGTTTCCAAATATTAATGTCTATGCCAAATCAACCAAACTATGACAGATCAAAGTCTATTAGACACCAACTCATCAACCATGTTATGTTAGGGTTTAAGACTTATACATCTACAAATAACTTTATAATCACTAAATAACTTAAGTCATATGATCAATAAACCTTTGAAACTAGAAGCATTCCTTAGACCAAGCACAAGGCACAATGAAATCAAATTCAAAACTTAATATTGTGTCCTAACATCATGACCCTTTGACCTTGAAAATAAATAATGTAATAATAAAAGTACCCTTTATCTCATTTTAAGATATTTTTATTCAAGTGAAGGTAACACTCTAAAAATGAGTATCATGATCATCAGATTTGATTATTTCTCGAATCTTGAAACAACTTAACTTAGAATGTCAATGGAGTGACTATGTATTTTGGAAATCAAGTAAAGAAAATAAACTTATAAGCTATACAAAAGAGTGTGATAGAATCATCCAATCAAGAGGAGCTCATCAAACTTCAAATATTCCAATCATAAAACCATCATCTATTATGTTTCAAGAATCATATCAACTAAAAGTAACATTATAAATCACTGAAATGACCAAAGATTTATTGATCAACTAAAACTAACAAATTGAATTGATTGATTTCAAAATTTGAATATCAATTAAACCTTAATGAATTAACTCATACAAAAATAAATCAATCAACTAAGCACCATAGATCCATCAAACCGTATCAAACAGTGTCAACTAAATCATCTATTTATAAATGAATTGTGATTCTTCTCTAAAACATATCATCAAAAAATAAAATTCTTCTTGAAGATCAAATAAATCATTAATCAACATCAAAAATCATCCACTGTGGGACAAAATGAAGAATACACCATAATAGGAAACTAACAAAAGCAAAGAAATAAAAATTAATAAATTAAGGAGGTATAATAATAAATGATACAAGATCTCCTCCAATATAACTATAATGTAAGACATTATTTTAAGCATGCAAATACTCATAATAAGTCAAGCTATATGATTTAAAAGTGACAAGATAGCATAATAAACACATTTAAAAACCTTGAATAAACTAAATTAAATATTGATTATGCATGCTTTTACTCATTCCTTGGTTTTGTATTGTATGTGAAATATTATTTATTTGATTTAGAGTGAGATAAATAATTTTAAGGTTAGGATAGAGAGAATCTTGATCAATAAATTGACTTGACTATTCATGTATTTCTAAATAATTTTGAAAATTGTCTGATTTAACATATTCAATAAGATCTATTATTTCAAACTTTAAAGGACCATAAAATTTGAAACATTCATAGTCAAATTTAAACAAGTCTTTTCATTTTAATTCTATATAAAAAACCTTGTAAAAAATATCATACTCACTTGTTGGTTTTGTGTCATGATCTAAATAATCTAGAAAATTGAACTTTTCATACTCTACTTCAGTCAATTGATTGTTCATATCATTGTCTGCAACATCATGAACATCTTTTTTTGTTGTTATAACACTAAATCCAGCATCAAAGAAATTAGAAATTTCATTATCAAGATGATATTTTAAATCAAAGGCAATAAGATAGTTATCAAAAGGATTTAAATTGAATTTGATAGTATTAGAAATAGTGATAAAATCATAAGAAAATGAATAATTTATTTTGGGAACATAATCAGATTCAAAATCTAAAGGAATTTCCATATTGAAGTCAAGAGTTTCTAGTTCAATATTTTTTAGAACAACATTATCCTCTTCATTAGATATGTCTGAAAGAGAATCAGAAGTAAATTTGTTTGACAAAGAGTCATCACTAGAAAATAAGTCAAAATTAAGTAAAAATATGTTATTAAATGATTGATTAAATTGATCAAACTAATTAAATTCCTCTAATTATGAATCTGATGAAAAGTCTAAATCAAAACATCTTGAGGAAGTATCTGAACTGTAATCTAATTTTTGAGAGGCATTTTCAGTATACCATGCCATGATTTGATCATAAATAAAAAATATAGAAAATTATTTGAGAAATTTATGTTCAAACTATAACATTAACATAAAGAATATTTTGCATTTGAACATATCATGATTAAGTGAACAAAGCTTACAAAAATCTTGATTTTATCTTTGAATATGAGAAAATTTCAAGGATGAGCTAAAAACAATACTAATTTTTAAAATAATCTGAATATAATTCTTAGGTAAGTTATTATTCCAACAAAGAAAGAAAAGATCACCACTTGGTCGAAAATAAATAGGAATCTCATTTAGTTTTGAAACAAAATGCAACAAATATTCTCCTATAGACTTTTTTTCTTTTAAATAAAATGTAAGCCAACATATTAGACTTTAATATACTTGATTTTTAATTAATTTTTTGATGTAAATCCATTCTTGAGTGATCTCATTTGAAGTTTTCATAACTGAGCAAAAAATATTGACTAAACTAGAATCAAAATTTGGGTGATCAGTTATGATCACTATGAACTAAAAATTGGTGACTAGTTATGGTAATGTGAATCATTGAAGATAGGAATGAATAAATAAAACACTTGATTTAAAATATTCAATGGAGTTACCAAATGTTTTGATGGTGAAAAATGTCACACCAACAAATCAACCTATTTGCCTATCATGAAGGTCAAGATGGAATCATATCAGTTTAATCATGGGAGTCTTATGACTAAAAAATTAGTACAAGGTGTGTAGAAGGGTCTCTTAAAGTTCTAAGGATTTAATATGTTTAATAATAAACCTAAATCAAGTGTACACACATTCATTAAGTCCATCAAAAACAATATGAAAATTAATTATATCAATAAGATTACTCCTAAACAATTCTTTTATCCAAGAAACTAATCATTCTTTTGATATTATATGATTCAATCTCAAATCTATTATAAATAGGCATCTGACCTATCTAACACAATAAAGTCTATGAATTAGACAATCTCTTCAAAGATTAAAAAAAATAGATTGTTGAAAATATGTGTTTTATGTTCATGTTCACAAATGATCATCAAAATAGTAAATAAAAAAGCATAAAAGATCAATATATCTCAACAACCTAAAGAGATAATGACAAACAACAATGACTAACTAAGAAACTAACTAACAACTAACACTAAATAAATAAATCTAATTTAAACTAGGAAAATAAAATAATCTAATACCAACTAAACTAATGAAATAAATTGACATTAACACTAACACAAAAATAGAAAATAAAAATAAACAAAAAATATCGAAGAAAGTAAACTAAAGTTAACAAAACTAAGCTAGAAATCAAATTCAAATAAATAAAATATATAATAAAATAAAAAATTTGTGAGTCTTAATAAATAAGAGTCATCTTAGAAAATAAGATTGATTTTATTTGATAAATCAACATCTTTCATACAAAATATCCTTAAAAGATAACTTTTAAAATCAATTAGATCAATAATCTATCCCAAAAGTGATGTTTTCATCATTATTCGGGTTAAATACTTAGATTTCTGTGCATAAAACTACAAGCTACAATCATCAAAAGATATTAAACTTGACAATCTTTATATAATTAGTTATAAATGATAATATAAAAATGGATATACCTACATTGTCTAAGAAGTATACTCAACTATCAGAGAAAGTACCATTGGTCTATATACAAAAGTCATGTTATCTCAAAGAAAATGTATAAAAGAGAGAGCGAGATAAATGATTGAATTCACAAAAATATAAGTCTTCAATACCTATGTTATTTTTTTCTAATGAATGCTTGATCTCCTGTATATCCTTCACGTAGTTATGAAATAAGTTATAACCAACTCTCAGTTAGTTATTAGTTAATGTTAACTAATTGACTTTAACAAAGTCAATTAATTAACTAAATTTATTAAGGACAAATTAGTTAAGACTTAAAAAGTCTTAATTTGATCAAGATATTTTAATATAATAGACTTGGGTACTTATCTAATGGGTGGGAACCCATACTAATTAATAATATAGTAGGATACATAATAATCATAAAATAATAAATCAAAAATTGATAAATTTCAGTTATGTTTAAACCATAATGCATTCACATTAAACTTAAGCATATATAACTATACCAAAATCTAAAATTATTGAGTGTACCAAAATATCAAAAATTATCAAGTCTAAAGTATCAAGTTTTATATGAAAAAGTTCAACACTAAAAAAAATTTATCCCTTGGATGACCAATAATCATATGAATCAAATAATACTTCAATTAATTTCTTATCCTGCTCATTAAGGCAAATATTATACTCCATTTTAGTAGTAGGAAAGGGCAATAATCTGGTCCTTGTGTCAGTTATATCATCATCAATTTCTAGTTTAATTCTCTTAATCATCTTAACCTAACTAGATACTTCAATTTTAGTTCTCTTCATAGCAAAACTCTTTTCAGCAGCATGATTTGGAACATATATGGTTTTCCTTATGTTGATATATCTTCAACCTCCCAAATTTAGCCTTTCTAACCTCAAAAGGGGCTTACTATGTGCTCCTAACAAGCTTAACATTCTACATTTTCCAACAAGGTTTGTATTAGATGGAACATATGTGTCTTGAAGAGTGGTCATTTTCCTAAGGTCTTTGACATGGGTTATTTCTATTTCAAACTAATTATTATGCTAATTATTGGGCAACTAATTACCAGGTAATGGTTCATCAACTAGTTCACCTCTAAAAATAGGGGATGCAGTTGTAAGTAAGGAGGATCATGTTCAATATTATACTGAAGGTGATGAGAACTACTTTGGGAGTGAGAACAAGCTCCAAAATGTTGAATTCAAAAACCTTTATGACCTCTATAGCCTTTTTGGGTAGGAAAATTATTCAAAATATTCTAAAAGTATGGGTCATAAGCATCAAAATTAATATACATTCTTGTACCCCTAGGAAATCTAGGCCCAAAACATCTAGCATAGAACCCAACCCTATTAGAACCTTTGTTATGACTTGACTAATTACCACCTCCATTATAATTCTATCCCCATCCTCCATAATTACTATTTTTAGCTAGTTGTTCCCACCTAGACATACAAAGAGAAATAAAATTTGAAAGAAATATGGAAGATAACAACCAAAATTTAAAACCTTGAAACCATAATTTCATTTGTAACATGAATCTAAAAATAAATTGAATCACTGTACTACATCCAAATCATAACAATATTGATTTTCATGATTCAAACATAAGAAAATCTAATATGAATTTCAAGTATCTTAACCATTTGAGTAGTCATGAATACTTATTCATAATCAACTATCATAACATTTGTAAACTGATCACATAATAAACTGATATAAACTATCTGATTTATGCAAGAATATGTTTTATACCCAAACCACTTCCTATTTCTAAAACTTAAAACAATTCATACACAAAACATATATATATATATATATATACACACCATCTTCAACATATCATAGCCCATTTACCAATTCAAAATATCACTACAATTTCAAATTCATTAGAAAACACTCTCATATTGAATTCTAACTTGAATCTCAAAGCACCACAAAATGATGAACTAAACTTGCCAGAAACCTATGAATGTATTCATGATAATCATCTGTATGGACCTAAATCTCTATATAATTCATGCAAATTGATCAAACCTTAAAATTAAATACCATTATCATCATATATAGTTTTAAAAACAATTATATATCGTTGTATTCATTTATAACCTATTTCATCTCAAAACCTTAAGTCTGCAACAGTTTAGAACAAAGCCTTTGCAAACTTAACCATTCAAAAATTGAGAAATAAAACCCTTAAATATGAAAATAGTTGATGAATATTGAGATTTTCCAAATTACTTCAAACTGTTACTTTGACTTGAAAAGAAACTAGATCATACTAAAATCATCAACTATCATCCAAAATCAAAACCTAAAACCAGAAAAACAACTATAAACTGAGAAGGATTTTCCACATGAAAACCTAATATGAAAACTTAATCCAAACTTCAAGCATGATAAATTCAACCTTTTCAAATGGGTCTTATTTAGAGGTGTTCAAACCCTCAAAAATATAACTAATTATTTGGGACTTTGCTTGAAATTTACAACTAAAACCTGAGTGCATGTTAAATTTTTGATTTATACACATGCAGAGATTATTTTAACTATAAAAAACATCAAATTATATGTAATCATTTCCAAAAAAAAAAAACAAATTACCCATGACAAGAAATTGGTAATTGAAATGATAAACTCAAAAATCTTATGTGAGTTCTGTACTTAACCCATTCCATACAAAACCCATAGACTATTCAAAAGATTTCTCATCTTTACGAAAACTAAAACTATGTAGACCCAATACTCAGTCACATATTCACATGCAATAATCCCTTTAAATTATTTCAAACTTTCATAATCTTCCACCAAGAAATCTAGACTCGAAACCAAATAAAGATTCACTTTATTTTTCAAAATTCCATATTTCCATAAAAAAGTGAAACACAACATACCTGGCTTCAAGTTAAAATCTTTTCTTCAACATTTTCACTTAGCTCCTATCTGCAACCTTAATCCCATTAAGTCAGAGCTTCACTACTACCATAATCTTTAAAAATGATGTAGTGAATGAAGAAAACAAACTTTTATTTTCCACCGTCTGAGCCACAACTGCTTGAGTGACATGCTCTATTTTCATTGGATCACAATTACCAATTGTGTACTTAGCAATTTTCTAAACTACTTTGACAAATTGACAAATTTAGCAATAAGATAATCTTCCTACTAAAACCTTTGCTAAGTTTTGTGACTTGAGGTTGTCAGTTGGCCATAAATACTGACATACCACTAAACTATCATGATTTTGAAACACCAAGATACATTTCCAAACATTAATGTCTATTCTAAATTGACCAAACTATGTCAAATCAAATTCCATTATATGCCAACTCATGAACCATACTATGTTAGGGTTCAAGACTTATACATTTACAAATAACTTTATAATCACTGAATAACTTAAGTCATATGATCATTAAACCTTTGAAATTAGCACTCCTTAGACCAAGCACAAGGCATGATGAAATCAAATTCAAACCTTAATATTATTCTTAACATCATGACCCTTTGAACTTGGAAATAAAAAATGTAATATGAAAAGTCCCCTTCAACTCATTTTAAGATATTTTTATTCAAGTGAAGGTAACATTCTGAAAATGAGTATCGTGATCATCAAATTTGATTATTTATCAAATCTTTAAACAACTTAACTTAGAATATCAATGGAGTGATTATGTATTTTGACAATCAAGTAAAGAAAAATAACTTGTAAGCTATATAAAGGAGTGTGATAAAATCATCCAATCAAGAGGAGCACATTAAGCTTCAAATATCTCAATCATAACACCATCATCTATTTTGTTTCAAGAATCGTATCAACTAAAAGCAACATTATAAATCCTTGAAATGACCAAATATTTATTGATCAACTAAAACTATCAAACTGAACTGACCAAATTCAAACTTTGAATATCAATTAAACCTTAATGAATTAACTAATAAGAAAATGAATCAATCAACTAAGCACCATTGAGTCATCAAACCATATCAAATAATGTCAAACTAAATCAATCCATTTAGAAATGAATTGTGATACTTCACCTAAACATATCATCAAAAATAAAATTCTTCTTGAAGATCAAATTATCACTATATATCATCAAAATGACTAGTAATTGAGAAAAATGTAAGTCCACTAAAACTATCATGTAGACTAAATCTGATCATATCTATAATCATATATGCATATTTTATTCATTTATCCACCATGATTTTTGAAACCACTGAAACATAAATAAAAATATCAAAAAATCATTATGATTTCATAATTAAACATGCATCTACAAATATCATCAATCAATATGGTCCCTAACATAGTCTTAGGCTTTATGATATAGTCATCTTTATGGCAGTATATATAAACTTAAAAATTTAGGAGGGGTGTAGAAAATAGGCATAAAAAAGTCTAAGGGCCAGAAGAAATGGACATGTTAAATGTCACACATACCAAGCAAAAATCACATAGAGATATTCAATCCATTTTCACATAAGGTGTAAGGGTGAACATAATAAAAAATCAATGTCTATTCTATCATGCATGAAAGTAAATAATATCGAATGAGTGTATAGCAAGTGAAAATTAGTATATTCCATCCATACATATCCATGTCATATTGTTAACAAATTAGCATATCCATGTAGTACAATGTAAAATATGAGTGATTTTCAAGGCACTTGTAAGATATGTCACTCAACATTACATTTTAGGTCATAGATACATACAACCTATAAAGTGACCTATTGAAAGAGATACTCCTAACATAGATGTAGCCATTAGGTAGAAGATAATTCAACATAAACTAATGTATATAAAATGTATGTCTTGCATTAAATTGATGTGGGTTTTATTCACACCCTAGTAAACCTATGAAGTGACCTCTAACATTGTAGGATTGGTGATGAATATTTGTCCAAGACATGAGTTGCTTAGTATTAAGTCTTATAGATTATTGGTGAAATAACAGTGAACAATATAAATTATTTACCATGGGTGAGTTGATTATGAATATACCTATATCTACTTGAGATGAGTGGAAGGATGATGGTTTTAACTAAACTAGACATGATTTCAATAAAAATAAATTTAAAAAGGAAGGAAAGGTAAGATAAAAAAGAGGCTTGTGGACCAAATATTAACAACCCTTCAAGACTAGCACTTGAACCAAGGTAATAAAGAAATTAAAAGACTAATATTTGTTGTAATATGTTATAGAAAACTAACAATCAAACATAGTAAGTATTCAAAGGGAATGGGAACATAGTATAATTAAACATGCATAGAGTAAAATTTATCATGTTTGTTACATTGTTATTGCACATCTAGAAAGGGGGATTATAATTAGCATGTAAAATACATCCAAATAAGTTGTAGATTAAAATTAATAACTATATTAAATAATATAAATCATACACAATAAATGAACTAAGATACCAAAATGATAACATATTCCACACAGTCCACATAATTGGATAAGAATCAATATTTGTACATCAAAATCAAAATAATAGAACTCAAAACTTCCTATTAATTTCAATAGACAAAATCCTCCTCCTCTTGGGATAGGGATCTTAAAAATATATATAAGCTTTGGATGAGAAAGGCCTCATCTATTAAATCATCATCTAAAATTACAAGTTCAAAATTAGAACTATTGGATCACGATTATGCAAAAGATGCATATACCATCACCATATTTAGAATAGCCTCTTTAGTTAAAAATATAATATGCATACAAAGTAAATGGGTTGGGAACTAAACCTCCACCTTATTAATAACATGAAAATACATAGTTATTTTTATATCATGGTGTTGATGTGGCATTGCTAAGTAAAGTGGTTGATGGAGTAAGTGTAGTTATAACTAAAGAAATATTGGAGGTCCCTATGAGATCAAAATAGGGCCTATAAAAGTTTACAAAACTGAAAACCCAAAAAATTGAGAACTTTATCATGTTAGGGGGGAATTGATAGTCAGTTGTGTGCATAGAAGTGACCCTAAAGCTACTTTCTTGGCTCTCAAATTTCCAATTAATCTGTGAGCTATGTCAAACTCCTTATTTATAATATCAAATTTATGTAATGAAGGCTTTAAGATCTTGATAGCCTTATCCATCAATCTTTCCTGCTTAGCTTCTAAGCTTTTGAATTCAATTACTAAAGCTTCTACCTTTGTTAATTTATATTTTTCAAAACTAACCAAATATAAAATTTCTCCATTAGTTCTATATATGGTGTCCTCAATTTCCCTTTTGAAGTTGTATGTAGCCACTTGAATAATGTTCTCAAAATTAGGTCTACTGACAAATTATCCTATGGGGATTATCACATTGGTAACCCTTATATCCATCAATATTTTTAATGCCTCACTCTCATGATTGATAGAATGATCCATCAAGGTTTTCATTTTCTTGAGCTAATTAAGGGAAGCACCCCTTCTTAAAATTACATAATTCAAGCACCAGGAAGCATCCATACTAGTCATAAAATTCAACTAGTGGAAAGAATTGGTCCTAGAGAATTGAACCAAAAAATTCAATCTTATTTATAATTATTTCATTTGATTCTAAATTTTAACAATATTTTTCCTGTTAGATTGGATCCTTACCCTAAAAACCCTAACATTATACAAAAATATTGTATAACTTGGTTGTTGCACTCTATACATCAACAATAATCCTTTGAGGTGCATGTATGATTTAATTTTTTTACAACCTTTTCAAGGCATCCTCATTGATTTGAAACATTCCCTTCACTATTTCCCTTGTAGAATCCATAAAATCACTAAAAGTTTCAATATACTCCATGGGGTCATTTGGATTTATTTTGGGATTATTGGCCAAAGGGAAAAGATTCTCCCTTCATTCAAATTACACTTCTTATTTTGCCCTTGTATTCATCACCTTCATATTACTTATTCTTTGGATAGTCCCACTCTAATTATCGAACTAAGTGAAAACTTTGGGAAGTTTGTTTATGACCATATTCTACCTTTTATCTCTAGTATCCTACATTTATCTTACCCATTGGGGAAAAATGAATTCTCTCATTTCAACTTCTTGGTTTGGGCCTAAGGATAAAGAATATCGAAGAGTCATAAAATGGGGTGTAATCAAAGGAGGTGTGAAGGATGAACTTATTTTAATAAGAAATTGAAGGGGTGTTTGAACAACCCTTTCCCATGGAGATGTTTCTTTCATAGGGGTTATTTTAGTCAAGAATTTAGTCAGACCAAGGTAATTTTTACAATCATTATAGATATTATAATGGTCAATGGTTATGACATGGGGAGTTCAAATTTGGCTAAATTTTTCATTGGGACTGGTGGCATTCAAGGATTTAAGATAGAAATGGTGACCATATTCTCAAAATGGGCTACCTTGGGAGTCATTATTAATTTTGGAGAAGAAGGAATAGTTGAATCAATAGTAGTGCTAGTAGAACTAGACAAAATAGCCCTAGGAATAGTTGAGGGAAAAATTGTATAAGGGATTTTAATACTACAAATTGAAGAAATAATAGAAGATACTACTTTGTTAATGCTCTATCTCTACTCTTGTGTGAATCCTCATTGATCAGATGTGTTAGTTGAGGATTGTTTCATTCTTTGTTATCCTAGACTCATGGCTCTATATTTTTATAACTCATCCACTTCATCATTTCGTTTTGTAGAAATTATCATCTCTAGTTCTTCCACCTTAATTTCTTCTTCATCATCTGGTTCTTAATCTCTGGGATAATAAACCAAATATATTATATACTCAGGATTTTTTTTGGTTCCAGTATATCCACTACATCCTTTGCTTCCTCTTCCTATTTCTCTTTAGGATATTATTTTATGATTGAAAGACTAGGTGATGGCCTTTATTCTATTTTCTTATCCTTAGAGGAAGTGGGAGAGTATTTATGCTTCCTATGGTAAGTGAATATGGGTGTAATGGAAGGTGTATGAGATAGGGGGATAGCTAAAGGGATAACAATAGTAGGAGGCATGATTAGAGGTGGTGGTGAAGGAATGGTAGATGTGATTCTAGAGTTTGTGAATGGTGTTAACATGGTTATGGAGGGTATGGAACTTGAACACAGAGACTTAGGAGATTAAGGAGAATTTAGAGTAGTTAAAATGGATAGGAAAGAAATTTGTGGAAAATTAAGGAGACTCACCTGAGTGACTATAGTGAGGCTTGCCAAAGGTATCATCACCAAAGGGATCTTCATTTATTCCCTTGAAGAAGCTATTGATATATTCATTTTAGTTGTTATCTTCAAATCCTAAATGTTAGTTGCTATCAGTTTAGAAGGGACTTGGGGACCTAGGATACCTCTCTTAACTTCCTTCCAAATTTAAGGGTTTAATTCTCTTTCAGTGCTAGATTCATTTGGTTTTTCATCTATAGGATCTTCTAAAGGGGAAGGAGGTTGATTATGTGTCTGAGTGTCATGTGGTTTAATTGGAGGCCATTGATGGATCCATGTAGATTATGATTTCTCTTTAGCTACTTTAGGATCATATTAAAGGTCTTGAGCCCAAACCATAGCTATTGACTTGTTCTTCATTCTCATCCATACTTTGATATCATCAACTGTATTTAGAAATGAAACATCATAATAAAACTCATCATGTCCATAGGAAATGTGTACCTTCTTCTTCTCCTTGATATGTAAGAGGTATCCCTTTACCTTGTTCCCAGGATCTCATTCCCTAAAAGGTGTAACCTATAAATTTTACTAAGTCTTGGCCTTGACAACATGAAAATAAGGTGACCTAAACACATATTAATACTACCTAATCCTTAAATAAGTCTTGAAATAATAGGTCAAATGCCTTTAACCTAATTCTTCATCAATGTTATTATAAATTTGAAATGTAATTTCTCATTTTGCTATGTGGTCTGAAACATGTTATGGTAGCAAAAGGGGAGTGATCCTTGTTTCTTATAGCCTTATGATAGTGACAACTAGGTAGTACTATTAGTATCCCATTTTGCCCAACCTTTTTCTTATATTATTAGATAATCTAGGCATTGCAGTGCCTTGCATGGCCTAGAATATTTAGGGATAGACCTCATCACATATCCTCTTGATTTCAGTCTTGTATTTATGCACAAACATTAAAAGATAGTACTCAACTGCCCTATTTTATAAATATTCATTTGAGGTCTGCCATTATTAACCATGGGGATTATATATTGTGCCCATCATTGTGTCTAATAGGTAGGACATCATGTAAAATTTTCCATCAATTTACCTCTAATTAGTGTGGATCAATTATGATTTTATCTTGGCATTTATAATTTACCCAAGTGCTACAAATTTTTTAAATGTCAAAATTATATCCAACAATGGAGCCCACTCAACTTGGACATATGAAATGCATATAATCTATTCAATATGGCCATATCTATCCTAATTTTAGGTATAAATTTGATAATATAACTGGTTTAGATAGCCACTTTGAGATTCACCCTCTGGCCTTTAACAAGACATTCATTTAATTTTCCCTCTATTGTATTATGCTCAAGCCAAACATTGGTTGAGACTTGATTGTAGGTAGTTTCATGGTATGGGATTCTAAGTTATCTCTCAAATTTCCTACTCAAAATGTAAGCAACAACACTTTTGACCTTCCTAAAATGTAAAATATCCCTAAAACTTGTTTCATTAAGAAACAAAACTTTGAGTAGGTCAATGAATGACATTATTTTAGGTTTAGTTACCACTTGGTGAAGGCCTTATACTTTTATGGGTAGGATATCATCTATGTATTATTTATCCTAGAGAGAAAGTTGGTCCTTAGTAGAATATGGATTTACAAACTCCACCTCTTCTTAGAGTATAGAGTAGTGTGAAAACTTTAATTCTAATGCTCTCCTTTATAATATAGTATCCATGTATTTTGGCCCTCCTATAAATGAGTAAAGAGAGGGAATTGAAGACTTACTCTATTTTGAAGAGGAGGCCATTGTTATTCCTTAGTTACTAAAATTCTCTTTATGAATTGATTGGTTCATTCTAGGTTTATTCATTGAAGAAACTAAGGATTTTAGGATGTTATAGAGTTCAAAGATATAATCATTTGATTGAGAAAGTAATGGAAAAGTGAATTCACCTTTGTATATATTTTGCATATATTATTACCAAACCTTAGTATTGAATGCATTTATGCACCATCAATGTAGATAATGAAATTTTACTTTAATTCTCATTTCAATTTAGACTTGTTACTCATCTTTGGTGGGTTAATTCAATTTCCACATGACAACACTTCATTAAATATTTGTGTCTAGTCATCGTCTTTGAGATAGCTATCAATTACTTGTTGACTGGTTATTTTACCATGCTATCAATATTTTATTTTTATACCTTGGTCTTTCCCCATTTTGGTAAATTACACTTTTATAGTTCTCATCATGTCTAATATTTAGCCTCCCATCATGTTTTATATGATCCTTAGTCATGGGTCAATATGATTACACCACGTGGGATGACCTCAGTTAAGTAGAGACTCAGGATTTTAGATCCCCTATTGCTTATTCATTTGAATTGTGTATGTCTTAGAAGGTATCAAGTAATGGAAGGCTAAACATAGAGTGAACTTTGTGACCTAAAAAAAAATCATCTCAAAGCCTTCATACTTCAACTTTTGATTATGCTTTTTCTTTCCCAAAGTTGAGTTGGAATTAAAATGTGCCAAGTGTTGGTCACTCAGATCATGGAAGCTCATAGCCACTAAACTATAGACCAAAGGTATATTTAATCCTTTTGGGGTTCTATTTGATGAAAATGTATTAAGTTTTGAATCACTCAGAACTTTGGAAGCTTGGAACCATTAAACTTTATGGATTAACAAGTGAAGTCTCCACATTGCTAAGTTATTTAAAATGCACCACATGGTGATTTCTCAGATCTTGATAAATTAGAACACTTAAAATTTTATCAACTTCTAAAAGCTCCATTTAAAGCCAAAATATCACCCATTAACTTTCAATAATTTAAAATCATTCAAATACTTATAAACTTTATAAAATCTCAAGGCTTCAGGTGATGTGGGAGTGATGTATGTTGCAATCCAATGTAACAAAAGTGGGGCCTGATCATGGATGGTTAATAAATACCTATCAATGGCTCTTTAATCACATAAAGTACACCCAAAACCTAGATGAGGAAAGATTAATATCATTATTTTTTAAACCAAAGCATCATTTTTTAAAAAAGACTCATGAAAACCCAAGGCATAAAATAACTTAAGATACTACTTCAAGCTTTAATTTTCATGGTTTCAATTATTTTAAATTTCAAATACATGAGAATAACCTTAGACCATGAATGAAGAACAATCAAATTATGGACTTCTAAGTTTCGTGGATCGTCTAATTAAATATTTTACAATAATGGATCCTTATTTAAAATTTTAAAAAAGAAGGATGTGTGTGTTAGGGGAATAACACATCATACTCATATACCTTGTGAAATGAAAGTGTGTATAAAAAATATAATATGTTATATATCAAAATATTGGATAAATAACATATGAAAATAAGTAAAATAGTATAGCATGTCATGTTAAGGTCTTAATTGTTTCTTTATTTTTAAATGTTTTTTTCTATTTCTAAAGATTTCATTTTAATAAATTTTTGACAAATTTTGGAAAGGAAACTAGATTATGATCCCATCAACAAGAGGACCATAGTGTGTTCTTGGATCATAGATTTGGAGAGTGACTTGTCATGGATGAAAAGTGGTACATGTAGATATATCTGAATCATAAAAATCATCAAGTGTTGTAGTGTATCTATCATGATCACTGCTTATAAAATAATTTTCCATATCTATGTAACTTCATAAGGTTCAAGACATAGTGGAGTCTACTATAGAATTAAATAATAATGCACTCCTTGTTTTCACTATGGAACATATTGAACTATATGATATACTGCCATGGACACACTATAAAATGTTTATATTTCTTTAATCCAAGCATGAATTTTTGATATAAAGCTTGATGCTTTGGAAGGTATACCTTTTTTTCCCTTGAAATAGTTGTATCGAAGAATATACATTATGCTATTCAATGTGTGCATTTATTATCTTTGTACTAAACTTTTTATAGTGTTCCATAAATATATATTTACTATGCTCTTTCCTAGTCACTACAACCAAATATGGTGGTGATGTAAGAGGAGGAGGAGTGACCACTAACTATAGAGGGTATTCATACTAAATGCCTTGAACTTTTACCACTTGATTATAATGTATGTATGTGAGGCATATATGTACTAGAGATGGTACTGCATAAATTTTATGTATCCAAGGGCATCCTAATAACACATTAAAGACCCATATGTTTGGTAAGACTAGAAATGTAGTTACCACTATTGCTAAACCAAATTGGAGTGTTATAATTATATGTCCCATATTATAATGTGTATGATCATAAAATTATTTTAATTATATGTCCCATAGTATCATGTGTATGACCATCAAATGATTTAACTTTTCTTGATGAAGCTTCTAAATCTTGCTCTATGCATGCAAGATAATAAATGAGTGTCATTGTAAATGCATTATCATTCAACTCATTTTTTATCATGACACTATGTATAACTAAAATAATTTAGAATTATACAATGATTTGACCACCCTAATGTAAAAAAAATTCATCATAATGATCATAATTTATAACTACCTTTTGTTACTAAATCTTTGGTTGTGTATTCTTAGAAATTGTTACACATGTATGGGATATTTTTGAAATTTGTGGCTGATATTGTTGATAATATTATTATCTATTAGAATTACACATTACATGTTCATATATTTAATTAGAATCTTTAGTAATCTATCTTTGGTACCCATGTTCATGTAAGATGATATGTAACTTTATTGTGGATTATAATATCCTTCATGTTTATCCTATTTATTTGAAATGTACTAATTCCTTTATCTGTAGGTGGTGTAACATTTTATTTTAAAGAATAATAATCATTATCTTGATTTAAATTAATACCATGATAAGTTTGTCTTTTGTATACTTATGACAATGAGGAGGATGACAGTAATTATGAGGGCGAGTGATTAAATTTCCATCCAACAATGTATGTAGAATATCATGTGGTCAATCTCTAAATATATAAAATTAAAGTGGTTTCCTCAAAATTAGATTATATTTAGTCACTTTAGGTGATTATATTTAAACTAGTTCATTCCATTTAAGTACCTTAACTTGCATTTTCTTAATTGGGGTTGTTTCCATTGACTCATTTATCTTATGAATGAATTTATCTAGATTATTAATTTTAAAAGTTGAATATGTATTTAATGGTTTGTTGGTAACTTCCTACATGTATGAATATGATACTGAATCATTAGATTTTTATGTTATGCAATTAATATCACATTCATATTTGAACACATATGTGTATAATTTATCAAAATACATATAAATTTTATGCATGCCTCTTTTCTTATATCTAAGAAAGAGACCCATATTAAAAATTATTTTTTTCCAAATATGTGGGTTGATAAGTTTGAGATTAAAATGTATTATTCAATCATAAAATATAATCTTTTATAATCTCATCATGATCTTGTTTTAAAACTTGTATATGTTCCAATGTAAACTTGGGTACCATGTGTTTACAATATGATAAAAAGGTATCGTATAAAATTTTAAATTTAGTTAAGGAACCATTAGGTAAATTGTAAAACCATTTTGAAGCATGCCTTTTGAAAAATTTATGGAAATATTTTAGTATAATATGTCCATCATTTCCTTATTTTTTGAAAGAAAGTGCGTATTGAGTTATATGAGTACAAGGATATTCACAACCATCTAACAAGGATAGTGAAGCCATAAAAAATATTTTGGATATGGATGTTTGTATACATATTGAGAAAGGATTTTTCATAAGATAACATTATCTTTGATGTTCACAATAACCTGATCTGGTTTTCAAATTTAGATCAAGAACTTAATTTTGGAGGTCACCAATAACATGCATCATGGATACAATATGACTATAAATAATGGTAGTGGTTTGGAAAGGCTCACTAATTGATTCTAATTGATCACCCAATTGAAACATTAGTATGAGAGGATCATGCAAAATGTCATTAGATGGTTTGGGATTATATTTTAGGAAAAAATTAGGACAAGTTTGGGAATCATTGCATAGGTAATTATTTTAACTTTGTATAAAAGTATAAACATAATATTGATTTTTATTACATTTGATTCAATTATGAGATGAAAAAAAATCATCATAATGAGTATCATCATAAAATTTACATTAAATGGATAAAGGATGACTATCTTTAAAATCATTTCATAATATTTCATTATCATCACTTTCTAGTTTTAAATCAATAATATCACTTTATGTTTATGATTCATATTTATTTTCATCTTATAATATTTCATGAGGGGGAGATAAATTTATATCATTATTCATTGATTCCAAGGGAGGAGAGAGTTTCTAACTATTTTATATATCATTAACTATGTCTAGAGGAGAATGTGGGATATCACATTCATTTACATTATCTATATTTTCTAGAGAGAGGAAATAACACATTTAGTTGTATCATTTTCCATTTATATCCAAGGAATATGCTTTTTTTAACTTGCATTGACTAATTTTATGTAATGCAATAACAAACTTAAAAGGTAAAAAAGGTTCACTAATTAGTAAATTTTTAGTTTTTGATCCTTGTGAGATATTCAAAGAGAAAAGATACTCATTATTAGTATGCTTTTTTGCTTCTGATTAAAAAAAAAGAGGAATATAATGGACAAATGGGTTGAAAAATTTATACATTAGTTATCTCATCTTCCTCTCCAATATTTTAAAATTCATCTTGATTTTCATAAATGTAATCATATATATTAAAATTATATTTTTCATTAATGTAAGAAACATAAAAAATTGTATGAGTGTGATAATAAGTCCATTCATTTTCATAAGCATAAGGCATATAATTTATAAATAAGAATAAAACTAGAGGATTAACACCATTGGGAATTTTATATTTATAAGACATTATAAAAAAATAACCCACAATATAGTAAATATGAGAAATTTCAAGCTCAATGCCAATAAATAACCAATCATACCACAAAAGAGAGGATATCAATGGGTGAAACTAGGCAAGGTGTGTTTTCTTTTTAGGATATCAAATATATTGATCTTAGATGTAAAAAGTGAACATGATCATGAAGGAGTTAACTATCAAGGATTACACCATTCTCGTAGATACACTATACCATGTATAGGGTATGTTGAGAGTAACTTTCCAGGGCTAGCTACTTATAGGTACAATATAATAGGATATGATTAAAGGACTCCTATTGGTAAAAAACCCTAGGAATTTATACTATATCTTAAGGTACATGGAAACTAAATTACATATATAATTTTATCTAATAGATTGAGTTTTGGATAATTACCCCTCACACCATTACTAAAGTAAAATTTAAGACCACTTTGCCTATAATGATAGCTTTTATGAGTTTTAAAATTGTTTAAACACAATTTCTAAGAAAACAAAAACAAAAAATGAAAATGAAAACCAATGACAAGAAATATTCATGTGAAAAAGAGATGATATTTCAATATGAACCCTAAGGTACAAGATAAATTATTTTTAATGTCTATAAATCATGAATTATGAAACCCTAGAATAAACGATAAAAAAGGAAAACAATGTTTGAAATAAAATGTGTGGTTTCAACAACATGTTTTAACCTAATTTTGATTAAACAAAAATATATTATATTTGATTAAGGCATAAACCTAGAGTATACCAAAATAATAAATATGTATAATAATACATAATTCTTATTTTAACAAAATGGTATTTATAGAAAACTACTATTTTTGGAAAAATACTAAGAAAAAATAGTACTTAGCTTGCACAAAAATTTCTATTGACTATTCCAACCATATGATAGTGAAAAATATAACAAGAGGCGAATGTGTAGGTTCAAGAATAGGCACATAATTAGAAACATAATCTAGATAAGTCCACTATAAATGGATAATAACAAAGTGTGTTTTATTCTATTGATCATAGGCTTGTCCTAATTGAATATGATAGTTGATAAACATGAAAATAAAGAGAAAGAATAATTATTGAAATGATAGATTAGATGAAAATGTCGAATATATTTTTAAACACAAGCATACTAAGTGGAAAATAACATAGTGCATTATAGTCCTTTAATTGTGGACTTATCTTGGTTTACTATGCTTAATAAATGATCATTGTGCATGTTACACCTGTGAATGTTGAGTAACCTTAGATATTGTAATTAGGTTCTCCACACATGAATAAGTATTTATCTTCTCTAATTTTGTAAAACCTTAGGTTAATTTTATAGCTTGAAAAAATACAAGAGGAGATGGATGTGTAATGGGTATGCTTAAAAAATGATCATTATGCATGTTACACTTGTGAATATTGAGTAACTTGAGAATTATACTCAATTTTTACACACATAAATTAGTATTTATCTTCTCTCATCTTTTAAAACCTTAAGTTACTTTTATAGCTTGAAAAAATACAAGAGGAGAGGGATGTGTAATGGGCTAAGTTGACCTCAATCAACACCTTGATGATTTAACATTGCCTACATATCAAATAATCCAAGGAGAGAAATGAATCACACATGGTTCTCCCACCTAATGTGAATATGCAATTATGTTCCTTGGAATATATATAAAATTCAGTCAAGACCTATCATTTTCAAATATAAAATTCATCTTCTAACTGCAGACACACACACACACACACACACACACACACACACACACACACACACACACACACACACACACACACACACACACACACAGACACAGATACATATACATACATATATATATACACACACACACACACATACATATGTATATACATATGTATGTATGTATATATATATATATGTATGTATATATATCTATATGTATGTATATATATGTGTGTGTGTGTGTATATATATACACATATATACATATATATATATATATATATATATATATATATATATATATATATATATATATACATACACACACATACATACATATATATATATATATATATATATATATATATATATATATATATATATATATAATTAGAAGATGAATTTTATATTTGAAAATGATAGGTCTTGACTTAATTTGAAGGGATATTGACTTGGCTTATGGTTTCTCATTATGAGTGACCTTGAATTTGGAAGGAATATGGAATATTTTCTCAATATGAAAAAAATATATAAGCATGAACCAAGTGAATAAAAATTGGGGATAATGAGTGACACTTGATGTGTATTTATAAGTGAACCTTTTGATAATTTCATTTAGCTAATTTTATTAAACATGTAAAAAGACCCAAAATATTTTTTTTTATTTTAATAAACTAGCCATTATTGAGAACTTGACATGGTTTGCCTAAGTGAATAGGGGCATGTTTCCCTTTCGAGTCTCTTAGCATTAACTTGTCTAGAAAGAACAGGGATAGTTTTCCTTAGCAGGGGATAGTCTAATAATGATTTTAAGTAACTTGAGCATTTGATATTAAAAGTTATGTATAATGATAATGGAAAATATAGGTTCAAACCTACATATAGATAAATGACTTAGAGTAATGGTTCATAAGAATCATTTAATTGTGTGAAATTTGTATGGTTTGAAATGTGTTAAAAATTATCATTCTCAAGTGCATGTCACCAAATGTATGAGTCTACAAGAGTGTAGAATTTAAGGTACCAAAGGTTTCATATTAAATTTATAAGTCCATTTATAATTGTTGACTCATGAGCCTAAAATAAGGCCACCATTTCATCTTAAGGTGTAAGATCAATTAAATGAGTCGTGTGGTTGAGATTATATTCCCTTAATGAAATGATACTACTCCTATGGGTTAATGTATTTATTTTACCATCACATGGCCCTTTCCTTAGTACATTTATCCAATGGGGAATGATCAACCCCAATTCTCCAAGTACCTTAGTAGTAAGTCCACTTATCCATATGCTTTAATCGGAATCATAGGTATCCAATGCTTTAATAGGAAGCATCATCTCTAATAGCATCATATGGGGAATAATGGTTCACCCACTTACTTGTGTAATCCTTCCTTTCTCTTTTAGTTTCATTTCAAATTTAATTTTTATATGGACATTAATTGTTTTATGTTAATTACATGTTTACTTGGAGAAAGATAAAAGCTTAGAGCCTCCACTTAAATAAAAAGTGTGTTGTACACACTCATGTATGTCTTTATCCTTTTACTCTAGCAATGTATTTCATTTTAGTACTAGAACAAAAGGGGGCCATTTGTAGACACTAAAATTTAGTATTAAATACATGGTAATGTCAATCTTGACTTACCTTAACCTTACTTGATTTGTGCATACATATATAGCTCTTATAAACCCTTTTCTCATGTCCATATACTTTATATGGGTTTGAACATCATGATTTACTATTTGTCACCTATATCAATTCCCTAGTTTGTGCCTAACCTATTCATTATCATACTTAGAATATCTGCATATCATCAAATAATTTTTTTTGTATCTTAGACAAGTCTAGTAGAACATAATTTTGAAGGTGTAGAATTATTATGGATTCATCCATGTGCCAAGAAAAAAATCATCTTTAAAACTCAAATCATTTTTAGGATTCAACCTACACTTTTTACATATCAGTGGAATGATAAAGTCACCCAAAATGGCCATATAAATATACAATAGGTATATGCCTATTGGATTATAAATTACTCATAAATATAAATATATACACTTGTGCACATTCAAAGGGACTACTATATACTTTACAATTCAACCATCAGTCACAAGGATAAGATCCTAGCCAAGTATACATATCTTAATCTAAGCCAACATTTTCATTTTCCCAGTGTCAAAATCTAGATTATAGGTTCATTAATTAAAGGAACGCCATTGCACATATACACCTAATGGGGAGAATTACACATCGTTTGACTTCCCTCTTCAGTGTATTAGGTATATAGGTATTCTTCAAAATTATTTGTGCATTGGTTGAAGTAAGTTAAACCAAATTTTTTTCCCTTTTTCATGTTTAGAGATAATCTAAAAATTGGATCGAGGGCTTAAAATGGAAGGAGAATTTTTTATGGATACAACACACATAATGAGCACTGATATCACAAATAAAGATAGAGTACAAGTAGAAAAAATGACATGTGATAAACAGAGAGGCATTGTACACATAGATAAATATTATAGAAGATCGACATTATTTTCTTGTGTAGGTATTATAATAATTATTTATATAAGCTTAATAGCTTATTAATATTAATTGTATTATGGTTATATTTTTATAATCATATGGTTAGTTTGGTTCCATGGGCTTGTTTATATTTACATTTAACATCAACTTTATTATAATGTCCTCCACCTTTTAAGGTACTTGTTATTTTCCTATTTATTAGGATATCTTATTTTGATTCAATGTCACATGTTGTGTATTTTTCTAATACATTTTTATTAATTATTTCTATATGGTTTCAGAGGTCACAATTGAGTGAGCTTGGGAGAGGATCCTGTGAAGGAGTGAGGAGAAGAGATATTTTATTAGGGAGGATTTACCTAATGGAAATATCAATGAAGAGATGTGGTGGGATGAAAACGAAAGTAAAATTCTAAGTCCCTTTGTGATGGTGTTTTGGTGACAAGGAGACAATTTGTTTTTTTTCAAGAAGAAGAGTTTTAGTCTGAGGAAGACTTTGTATGAGATTGGCATTTCAAAGAGTGGTAAGGCATTCAACTTAACATTCCATCAAAATGAAACATGTTATATATTTTTTATTGTTTGATTTTATGTGGCATAATTATCAAAAATTTAAAAAAAAACTTGGTAAAAGAGAGAAGACGCTCGAGGAAGGAAGGGGTGTTCTAAGGAGTAAAGAGGCATTCCATTAAATGAGTAATATTGTATATAAGCTGAGTCTCAGACTTATTAAAGTGAAACAAAAGCATACTAGTGGGAATATGATTCTTTTTTATTTTCTTGAAACATTTTAACTAAAATAAGGATGATTTCACTGAACAGAGGCATTTTTGGGAGAGGGAGGAGCTCTTTAAACATATGAACTTAAAATCTATCTAAAAATCAGCCAATATTTTTTTTTGTTTCTCTTAGAGGAGGAAATCACCTGATTAAACCACATAATTTTTATTTTGAGTCAAATAAATAGGTTTTTATATGATCAATAGAATTCCATTCTTTTGAATAAACTCAACTAATTTGTTTGTTGTTCACAGATCAAGGTGCCATAGGGAGCTTGCCATCTTTTGTATTTTTATGCATATGCATAGGTTATTTACTATTGGTTGATTATTTTACATAATTATTATAATTTTTTTAATAAATCATAAATATTAAGGGAAAAAATTAAATATTTTAAAATTTTATTAAAAATTGAACTCTTAATTTTGCCTTAGAAACTTTTATTTTTGCCTAAAACTTTGCCCAAAAAAGCACAGTTAATTTTATTGGGAGAAAACCATAAAGACAAAACTCTTAAAAAAATTCCATGACTTAAAAATTTTCATCTTCTTCTTCATATAAAAATATTTTTGGAAATGGAGCCGTAGAACTCCAGATTTAATTATTTTTGTCATTTTATATTAATTTTTTAAAAAGACAAAAACTTTAAATTTTCATAAAATGTAAAGTTGTTTTTATTGAAAATTGGAATATTTATCCAATTTTAGGTTAGATTAAGTGTCCAAAAATAATTATTTAAAAATTCATTATATGCTTTCCAATTTAATTATTTTTGTGAAAAATTAAGTAAAAATGGCTAGTTTACAATATATGTTGTTCCCAGATTCTTAGAAATTGAATGGCAAAAACTTCAACTTATGGAGTCATAAGATTTATATAACAAGTATAGGAACATTTACTAGATTATACTTTTTAAATATTCTCGACTAGTTGATAAACTAGATGACTATAATAGACATCATCGTGAGGCCCTTATATTATTTAAACTATCTATGGTAGACAATTTAATTCTAGAAGTTATAAATGTTGATAATTCAATATATTTATGGAAATGCCTTAATAAAAAATATAAGGCATTTGAATCTAGTAGAATTTTGTGCTTGAAAAATCATTTATTTTGCACTACGATGAAATAAGGTGGTTCTATTTATGAATATTTGTCATAGTTGAAGGACATTTGTGATCATTGGAAGGCAATGGGAAAAATTATAGATGAACAAGACCTCATTGATTTGGTTATGAAAAATTTACCATCTTCTTATAATTATTTTTTAAAATCATTACACATGATTGCAAAAACACAAACATTAGACTTAAAACATCTGTCAACTCTTCTCATACAAAAGTAAAGGTAGGGGGGAACAATATATTACTTTAACATTAGAGTATATAGAAAGTGCACTCATGGCATGGTCACAAGGCAAAGGTACTTATAAATTTAAATGGAAGTGTTTTTATAGTAATAAACTTAATCATATTATTGTAATAATGATTAAAACAAGTCATTTAGTCATTTAGGGAGGGTATTGTAATAATTGTTTATATAATATTAATAGCTTATTAATATTGTTTGTATTATGGTTATATTGTTATAACCATATGGTTAGTGTGGTTTCATAAGCTTGTCTATATTTACATTTTTTGTCAACCTTATTAAAACCTCCTTCACCTTTTAGGGTTATTGTTATTTTCCTATTTATTAGGATATATTATTGTGATTCAATATCATGTACTATGGTTTCTTCTCATTCCCATGTTATTTTAATCTTCTATAGTAGGCATCTAGATACTACTAAATTCATCTTAGCAGTTATAGACACCTAGTTCCTAATCTGACTCACAAATATACTTTCAACCTTTTTTCACTTGCATTTAATCTAAGATATATGTATAACATTAAACATGCTAAGTATATTAATCCCATAGTACTTTCCATTATTATCAAGCATAATTTTCTAATTATTTTTTGCCTTTTACATTTAGATTCATGTGATATTGTTATACTTTATAAAGTATATATAATTCAATTTTTTTTATCTTTTTAAGATAAACATTAATCAAAATAAGTTAATATAGTAGATAGATAAAGGATGTTCTCTAGGTTAGAAATTAATGGTATCCCTAATGATAATAACAATGTATATCATTTATACACTCAACTAAAAATAAAAGAAGGTGCCTAGAATTTTAGACATGTCAATGATGATCTTTTTCGTTTATTATTAGATTGCTAAAGGGTCACTTTCATACAAGAATTTTAAATGAAATAGCATTAATATTTGAAAATTATAGAATTTGGTTTATTTAATTTCCAAATTTTATCTATAGATACTTCAAAAAATTGCCCTACCTAATCAACCTAAGCCTCATGCTCACTCTTATTCTAAACCTCACTATAATTTATTAGATGAACTTAATTATATGTCTTGAAGAATTCCTCTCATGGAATTATTAATAACTTCTCATTGTCATCACAAATTCATTATGCAAAAACTACAAGACACATAAGATCATTCATCTAATGAACTTCACCTACATATTGATGCTTCTCAACCCGTAGTGGTTCATGTTATCCAAATAATTTATTTTACCAAACCGTCTAAACAATTTATTAAATATGATATGATAAATGAAAAAAATATCCTTCGAGATAAATATTCACCCCTTTTTTTAATCAAAAAAGTAATCAATAACACTTTAGATAGAAAAGTCTTAGTTGACAAAATATCTGGTATCAATCCTATTTATCTTTGGTAAATTCTACAAATCATATATTCTAAATAAAATCTCAAATAAACTTGACTCACATGTCATGGATTTGATAAATCTAACCATAAACCACTTGAATGAATTTGGCTCCCTCTTACCCTTGGACCCAAGAAAAATTTCACCAAGCTCATGGTTATTGATCTTTCATAATCTAAAAACATGATATTGCATCTTCTAGAAGCAAGTTTAACCTCGAATACTTTAAAAAATCACCTCAACTAATGAACCTAATCCTTATGCTCACTCTTCTTATAAATCTCACTAGAATTTCTTAGATGAAATTAATTTATGCTTTGAAAATCTCCTCTCATGGAATTATTAATAACCTATCCTTATCATCACAAATTCTTTATGCAACAACTACAAGACATAGAGTAATCTTCATCTAATGAACTTGACCTACATATTGATTCTCCTCAACATGTAGTGGTTCATGATATTGAAATAATTTATTCTTCCAAACCCTCCATAGAATTTTTTGAAGATGATATGATAAATGAATTCTTCAAACTAATGATCCACCCCTTTTTTTTAATCAAAAATAAACATCAATAACACTCTAATTAGAAAAGTCTTAGTTGACTAAGAATTTAGTATCAACGTTGTTTATCCTTGGTTAATTTAATAAATCATATATTATAAATAAAATATCAAAGAAACTAGACTCATGTTTCATGAATTTGATAAAACTAACCAAAAACCACTTGGTTGCATCTATCTCCCTCTTACCATTGGAACCAAGACAATTTACACCAAGTTCATAGTTATTGATCTTCCCTTATCTTATAAAATTCTATTACATCTTCTAGAAGTCAATGAAACCTTAGATAATTTAAAAACTCACCCTACATAATCAACCTAAGCCTCATGTTCACTCTTCTTATAAACCACACTAGAATTTCTTAGATGAATTGAAAATTATGCCTTGAAAAACTCCTCTTGTGGAATTATTAATAACTTATCCTTATCATCAAAAATTCCTTATGAAACAACTATAAGATAGAATAACCTTTATCTAATTAACCTAACCTACGTACTGATGTTACTCAACCTATAATGGATCATACTATCGAAATAATTTATTCTACCAAACCCTGCATATAATTTCTTGATAATGATATGGTAAATGATGAAATTATCCTTTGAGATAATGATACACCCCTTTTATCAAAATCAGCATCAATAACACTATAATCAAAAAATTATTAGTTGATTAACTATTTGGTATCAATGTTACTTCAATTTGGTTAGTTAAATAAATTAGAAATTCTAAATAAAAACTCAAAAAACCTCAACTTGCATGTCATGGATTGATATAACTAACCAAAAACCACCTGGTTGTATTTGGCTCAGTCTTACCATTGGACCTAAGGAAATCTACACCAAGCTCATGGTTATTGATCTTACCTTAATTTACAACATGATATTGCATATTCTATAATCCAATGTATTAAATTCATACATAATGGAAACATTACAAGCATGAGGTTGATCATAGTCCTTGGAAAATCTAACTTTCACTCCCAAATCTCAATATCATATTCCCACTATTATTGAGATCAATAGTCATCCTCTTCCTAAATTTATTAATATGCATTCATATCTACATGTGAATCTCATGGATTTAGATGATGATGAACCTAATTAATTTCAAAACATTTTCAATACAACTTGATTACCTCCATATATAGTGGAATGGATCCCTCCTCCTCTTCTTCCATGAGATATAACCATTCCCTTAATAGATGATACGACCGATAGTCCTCCCCCATATATTGCACATGAAGCCTATTACATAAAATATTATTGTATTGGAATGAATATGGTGTGGCCAAACTATTTCAATATCTTTTAGCCATTTCTCTTTGCACTTCTAGTAGTATGGGAATCTCCACTACAAATCTTCCTACTAAAACAAACACATTTTCTATATCTCCATCCTATGATGATATTTATATTATAGTAAAATATTAGTCATGATATTTAAACATCCAACATTATCAAAATACATTAAAACAATACATGCCTTTAACTATGATGTTCATACCATTCACATATCCTTTGATAATGAATCATAACCTAAAGGATATGCACCACCTATCAATTCACCTTTCCTAGATACTCCATGGTTCATCTAATAAATTGAACAATAAAAAATAATCCAACATAAAATTCCTAACTACACTAATTATATCAATTTATTAAGTTAGGATTCATTACCTCCAATTGATCTTATCAACCAAACCAATCCTATACCTAATACACGTAGTTTAATCACCACAAATGATAATGTTTCTCCCACTATCTCAATACCATATTTTATTGAAAAACCTTCTACCTCTACTCATAAATTTAATTTATATACGCAATCTATATCTATTCAATAAATACATTAAGAGTTTGATCATTAATAGAAGTCAAATTTTATATATTGAATTAGATGTTAAATATTATGGAACTTTACCCACACTGCCTAATAATGAAGCTATTTTAGAACTAATCTATGTTCTTGAACCTCAAATTCCATGTCAACAACATAAGCTTGGCCATTTTGAGAAAAAGGTTCCTTGTTCTAATAATTTTTTTGTCAGTATCAATCCTAAAACACATCATGTTTCCTCGCTTCCTAATGCTCCATATCATTTTTTATTGAATAAACTATTGAAATTAATTATGGAACTGCTACTATTTCTTGACCTATTCTTATCTCCAAAGAACTTCATCCTACATAAAATGATAATTTTGGTATATTTTTTGACAAATATCATGAATATTTTACATGGTCATATGAATACATGCCAGATATTGATCATAGTATTGTGGTCCATATTATCATTACCTATCCTGATGTGAAACTTGTACATCAAAAGCAATGTCAATTCCCTTCTAATATTTTTGCCTTATGTCATTAATATATCATAAATATTTTAGATGCTAAATTCATCAATCCTATATACTACTCTGAATGGGTTTCTAATAGTCTTTCTATACACAAGAAAGTAATCATGGTTATTCACATCTATATAGACTCTCACAATATTAACTTAGCATGTCCCAAATATAACTTTAATTTATCATCAATCAATGCCATTATTTATTCCATAACCAAATATTAAAATTTATCACTCATTTATGGTTTTTTAGGATATAATCAAATTCATATTTCTCTTGAGGATCAACATAAAACCACTTTCACAACCGAATGTGGCACATATTATTACATTAAAATTCCCTTTGGTCTTAAAAATGTTGGTGCCATTTATCAATGTGCAATGACCCATATATTTCATGATATCATTAAAAAACTAGGAAAAATTTATGTAGATGATCCTATTACTAAATCCAAGAATTTTTAAAATCATCTTCATGATCTTACTATCATTTTTTATCATCTCATCAAATACAAAGTTAAAATTACTCCTTACAAATACATTTTTGGTGTCATCTTGGAAAAAATCTTAGGATTAATAGTCTCTTTATGTGGGATTGATGTAGATCCTACCAAAATAAAATTCTTTATTAACATACATATTCTTCATTCCATTCTAGATATACAAACTTACCTTGGTAAACTTAGGTCAGTGTGATGATTCATTCCTCAAATGGCTAACAATATATACTTAGTTAATTCCCTTATCAATAAATGTTTTGCTTTGAAATTGAATTATTCATGTTAAAAATAATTTGATAATAAGAAATAATCATTACTACATCCTCCCATTCTTTGACCACCTTCTAATGATCATCCTTTTAAATTATACACTTCTTCTACCTCCTTATAAATTGGGGAAATGCTTGAACAACAAGATGAAATGGGTCATGAATATTCCATATATTATATTAGTCATTATTTAATAGACTATGAGACATGTTATATCAAAGTTAAACTTAATTATCTTGTTATTTATTTTATAGTTTAAGAACTTCAACAATAAATGTTTTATAGAACCACTTATGTCATCATCTATTATAACCCTATTCATTACTTTTTTTCCAAATCCTTCTTACTTGGTGATATATTTAGCAAATATATGGTTCCATTTATGGAATTATATTTGTTTTTTTTAATTCAAAAATCAATTAAAGTCTAATTATTTGACAATAAACTTGATACCACTCCTATACTAGCCACTGATCACCTTTAATACCTTGTTTCTAATGAAAAAATCTTATACATTTAAGGTCTTAATCAAGATTGTTCACTTAAATATTCCTTTCATAATTTTAAATTTGAACTCAAACTAAATAATCTTGATGAACCAAACACATCAATTTCTAAACCAAAATCCAAAGTCATCATCGAAGCATTACCTAAAGTTACAAATGATTTAGATGAAGAGACTTGGACACTCCATTTTGATGGTACTAAATGTCTTCAAGAAGCTAGGTTAGGATGTGTCTTAGTTGATCCTCATGTTAAATTAATGAATCTTATCTTTATATTGACCTTCGATGTTACCAATAACATGGATGAGTATAAATATCTCTTTTTAGGCATTCAAGATACCATAAATTTAGATATCCCTTATCTACATGATTTAGGTGACTCATAGTTCATTTGTCATCAAGTCAATGGTGACTATAAATTAAAAATTAAAAATATAATCACTTTACATCATGTTGCCACAAAAATTAATAAATAATTCAAATATTTCACCATAAGACCAATTCCATGAGAGCATAATGCCATAGCCAATTTGCTTAGCTTCTTCACCCTCATCAATCCCTTCATGATTCACAATTTCTCTTTAACATATGTAAATCACCATCTTCCTTACCAACTAAAAATTATTATCTTGTATGTAATATCAATTTTGTCACTATTCAATAGAGCATATGGTATAAGCATATCATTCAATTTATCGATCACCATAATTATCTTTCTGACATCGACTCTTATGAAAATCCTAGATTTCACAAACAAGATTATAAATATGTCCTACGTTATGACATCATGTATCATCATAATGTTTAATGTACCTCAATCTATTATTTCCCTCAATATAAGGTTCCTTTTATTATATAACAAGTACATAGGGGCATTTTTATTGCTCATTACATCAAACATGCTACAACTTGAAAATTATTATGCATGGGATACTTTTGGCCAACTCTCAAAAATTTTAATATCACATTTGCTAAAAAGTGTAATCCTTTTCAACTAAATGATGATCTGATTCACTCTCCTCCTACCACACTATAAACATTGGAATATCCTTGGCCTTTTTCTATGTGGAAATTAGATTTCATGATAAAATTACCTCTATCAATATTATCACATCTTTATTATCACGACCACTGAGTACTTCAATTAGTGGGTTAAATATATGCCCCTTATTAATGTCACATGTAACACTACATCAAAATTCATACTTAATAAAATCATCTCTTTCTTTAAAATGTCCCACACCATTATTTCCAATAATGGTGGAACTTTTAAAAATCAAGATATGAAACAATTATGTTCTAAGTTCAAAATCATGCACAAATTATCCACACCTTATCATCCTCAATGCAATGCCCAATCAGAGGCCACTAAAAAAATTCTTAATATCTTTAAAAATATAATTTAGGATTATTATTTTTATTGACATCTCAATATTTATCTTTCACTTTGGGCTTATCACACTAGCATTTATATTGTTACTAAGGCAACCCTTTTTTCCTTACTATACAGCTCTGAATCTACCTTACATTTAGAAGTCAAGATACCATATTTATGCATTTATCTTCATGGAATAATTCCTAATTAATAAATTTTTTTGACCCATATTCATGTTTTATATCTCCTTGATGAGATGTTTGAGTGCTTTGCACCATAACTTCCAAGATAAAGCTCAGATTTTCAAACAACATAGTAAAAAGGTCAAAGTTAATACCTTCAATATTGGTGTTTTAGTCCTTAAATTATATTATACCCATTATAATGAATATAATTAAGTTTAAAAATGGTGGGGTCCTTACCTCATTAAATAACTTCTTGGTTTGAGTACCTATAGATTATAAAATAACAAAGGACATATTTTAAAAGAACCCAATAATGCTCAATTTTTAAATAAATTTTTGCTTAAATTTCCAATACTATTGATATCTTACATATATTTCATATTTATACATATTGTGGTGTTAACACTTCTTGAAGTTTTTTTAAATCTTCCTAAAATGTAGCATTGTATCAATTTTAATAGCCTTAGCTCCTATCATTGGTCATTTGGTTTATCTACATTCACTTACATATAATATTTAGTTCAAGAGTTTGCATCATAAGATTGTGGATAGGACCCTACCATCCTAATAAATATTTATATATTTATTTTTCATTTTCATCAATCAACCTCCAAGTATTTTTCAATTCTTTGGTTTCTTACTTTACAACCTTCATTACATTTTAAACCTATTTGGTTTGACTTTTTTGAGTTGCACTATAAGACCTTAGATAGGACTAGGCCTTCCTCACAAATCTTCATTTTCTAAATTTCTTTTATATTTAACCTTAGCTAAGTGTCTTCCTCAAAAAATAATACAGTGGTTAAAGAGTTGTCTTCATACCCTAAATTTAGTTATATTATTTTTGTCTAACAACTCTAACAATCTATTTTCATATCTCCACTCACATACACTATTCCTTATGATGATGATTTATTCTTAATTGTAATTTTACCATGTTAAAATTACACTTTTATTTTTGTAATTTGAGTTACCTCAATTATTTTATGTTTATTTCCATCCTCTCCCCTATTCTCTCTTGTTTATATTCTCTTTAAGGTCTACACTCTCTCTTAGTTCTTGATGATCCAAAATCTCAATTTCCATTTTCTACTTTTTGGGAACATATTTTTTCCTTATATAGAATTATTTTATCACAACTTAATTTTATCACCTTGATCTCAATCCTCATTATTTCAATAAGATTTCTTAGGCAACTCTGCTTAGTTTCAAACTTCCCTTATAACCTTTTTTGTCTTTTCCTCTTGTATGAACAAGTAATATCTAGTTTTGAGAAAATAACACTATTTTGTAATACCATATATCCTCCTCTATCTCGACACAAAGTGTCATTGTATAACTCACTTCCTAAGTGCCCTTTCTAGACATTGCCCAGACCTAATTAGGATTCTTTTCTCCTCCTTTGCACTTAATCTCCTAAATTCTATACATACTAGTTTTTACTAGTAAATAACCTTTGTAAAACTTTTTTCCATGTCAAAAAACATTGAATAACCAAGTTTCATCAATTTTCATTAGTCAAATCTCCTAAAAAATGGTTTTGTAGTTTTTCACCCTATCCTAGGGTTTCCCTATTCTTCACAAACTTGAGAGGGTTCAAAATTGATTTAATGAATTTTTTATAGGTTTAAAACCTACACAAGACTGTAATAAGGTTTGAATAACCTAACTCTAAATTTTCCAATCTTTAACTCTTCTTGATTAACTCCTAGTCATGCTCTAATCATGATTTTTATTGTGCTCTGTCAATACAGTCTATCTATACCAAACTAATGTAGGATTTTCATTCACATTTACCTTACCTAAAGGTTTTGGATTATTCCACCAATATTATAATCCATGATATTATCTTTCAACACTATATTTATTCTTCAATAACCTCCATCCATTGATATTCACACAACTGCCTTGAATATCTCTTATTGATAGAGCATTCTCTAACTATTACTTGAATCACTATTCCTATTGAGATATAATATAGACATATATGAGATAATACTCCAAAAAAACATGATTATACCCTTAAATATATACTCAACATTAACCACACTTTCCTTAGGCAAGTTCCTTCTTCATTAGTCTATAGTCTTCAATGAATATACATAGAATTTTGGACATAGTCCTACAAACAAAAAAAATTCAAATTACATTAAAAACTATTGTTCCCAAAATATTTAATGATTTAAAAAAATCCAATTGCATCCATAAAACAATATAAATAAAAATATACATAATGATCTAATTCAATCATTTAAATTTTAGTGATTCTACTCCTTTAGATTAACAACTCAGTCTTTAAGGATATAATATAGAGTTCTTGCCATCATTCCTTAGTATCTTCTATACTTCTACCTCCTCTAACTTCTAACTAACTCCTCCTACACCTACTACTTGCTTCCCTCTACCAAAAAATCATTACATTCTCTGTATACACACAATGTAACTACTTTTTTGATAACTACCCTTCACAACAACTACATTGACATGATAGGTACATTCAAAATCATTAGTTGATGTCATTTTCCTTATGGCATATACATATAACACATTTATAAACCCACCTAGGTCCATTTAGGGACTCTTATATTAAATTTTATTACATGACACTCTTTTAAAATTAGTTAGAAGATTCCTAAACACACTAACACATTTCAAAAATTCAAAATGCCCATATTGGCATGAAAATGCCAAAGGGATACCTAAGGACACCTATGGAGTCTCATAAAGAATAAAATTCCTTCTAAGGGATCCTATGAGATCAAAGACACTTCCATATGACCAAATTTACATAGTTTTCTTGATGCTCCTCCATCACTTACCTTCTCACATAAGTACCCAATCTGCGTAGTAGACTGGTGGCTCTATAAGGGGTCCTTGATAATTTATTTCCATATGGTTGTTATGTGATTATAACAGAATAAATATTATAGGATTTAAGATAGCATAGGATTACTTATTTCAAGAATATCCAAATGCCTATTTATATGTACATCTTCATATTCCTAAGATAATGCAAATGCTTCACATGTATTCTGTGTTGATTAATGTCATCCTCAACTTTTCATTTGGTATCAGAGAAATCAACTCCTTGAATTCAAGATGAGGGTCTCAACCTAATAATAATTCCTCAACCTATTTTATTTATCTTTGTGTTATTAGAGATTTATAGTGCTTATTTAGGTCAATGCATCTTGTATACTATATAAGCATATTATACATGTAGACCTATGCGTATCATTTTATTTATAGATATATTTAGGAAGAAGCTTAAATATTCTATAGCTTCATGAATTTTCTATGTGGTCCTATTGATAGTCATATATGCCTATTCACCTTTACTTAATCATTGGTGCTTGGAAGTAGATTTTATGAGGGTTCTATTCACCAAAAAATAATCCATCACCATCACTAATAAAATTTAATATTTGTTATCATAATTTTCATAGTAATTTCAAACAGTAAGGAAGGGTGAGCTTTCTTTTATCTATGTGGAATTTTTCTTGTCATCCAATCATATTCTTGATGTTTAATGTGTTTTATTCCTTTTGCCTCAGTAGTTTATGTATATTCATACACTGTGTGTGAACTCTCTCCATAATCACCCTATTCAAAGTTATCCCATTTAAGGATGAAATTTTGTATACTAGGATATTTACATCCATACGAGTATTATAAACATCTAGAGGCTAAGTTCAAGAGTTATGACTATCATTTTGGCATAAATTCAATGTCTAATTAGGATAAGGAAAAGACAATACTCTTTGATTCACTAGAGGACATTGCATTGATCCTAATACCCTTAATTCCCTTTCCCACATATTGCCTCCTAAGATATCTAATAATTATACCATCTCACCCAATGGACTAAGAGAATGTTTAACCCATGATACCTTTCACATCGTAAACCATCCATAGAACTCAAAGTTCTTTGGAAGACCTAAAGCCAAGCCACTTCATCTATAATGGTAACAAAAGGGCAAAGGTAAAGAATATAGTCTAAGACCAATCACATTTATACCATCATCTAGCCTATAATATGACCCTCTTGAGGGAGATGACTCATGGTTATACAATAACAAGTAGGTTGATTGTTATGAAAATGTGTAGTATCCTATTCTCAATAGGATCATGAAGAATAAAGACTATAAAGGAGGCCTATGACCAAATCAATGAGGAAAGCTTGAGCCAATTTCCATGACTAGATAAAAATGGCCTTATGGACTTAGATTTAAACTACTTAGGGGTGACCCCATGTACCTTAATCATGTTCCATGACCATTGAAAAGTGTTGAGGATTTTGGTAGTGAAGTAGAGTCTGATCATAGCCTTTTTGATGACTTGGCTGAGACCAACCTATTTAATCATCATTCCATTTGTACCATTAGACTAATCATTCATCACAACCCACTATTATTATATTATCCTTAGTAGATAGACTAGGACCAATAAGAATCAAATGTGTCAATCGATGAGTTTCAAAATGATGAGGCTTTCTATGATTTTCTCAGTCTTAGAGCTAGTGTTCTATTGAGAGACCATAAATCAAGGTTCTCAATCAAGTTGGATCTTGAAGCCTATTTTGGAGAGTAGGTGAACACACTTATCTAAAAGTAATAATTAAAACATTGAGGTCCCAAAGTGAAATCTCTTTAAGGCACTTTTTGACTAAGAAAAAAGTAAAGAAAAAGGCTAGTCTAGTGATGAAAACATGTTTCAAGCACCAATAGATGGGGGTGTTCAACCTTATTCAAACATAGCTCAAGAAACCAATAATAACAAACTTGTTTGTGAGTCTAAATTTAGTTTTGAATAAAAACAAGATTTTGATAAAAACCTTTAGGAGTTTCCAATAGTTTTTATTACATGGCCAAACCTCCCACTGGGGGACTCTGATTCATCATGCCTATGGGAACTCAAAGAGCTAGTCCTAATAGAGGACTCTAATGTTGCCAATTACTTCAAATCTTTGCCCATTATCCTTGAATATGTTCAACCCTTATAGTGGAGGATATAATAGAGGTTAAATCAGGTCCCCAAATGACCCAAAGTGGATCAATCTAGGCACATGAGGAGTGTGAAACCCTTAATCCCTTTTGAGGGAATTTATTGATATATTTGTATGGGCATATTCTAACATGCTAGGTTTGGACCCTATCTTGGTTTTGCACCACTTTGTGGTCAATCTTGATGCCAAACTAGTAAAACAAAAGTTACATAATATGTATCTTTGCATTGTTATATTAGTGAAGAAAGAGTTGGAAAAAATCTTAGAAGTAGGATGTATTTGATCAATCAACTATTTAGAGTGGATCTCCAATGTTATGCTGGTTAGAAAAAATCTAAAAGGAATCAAAATCCGTACTAATTTATATGATATAAAAAAATCTTACCCTAAGGATGAATTTCCATTTCCAAACATTAACATGATCATCAACTCCATAATAGGTTATGAAATGCTTTCATTAACGGATGGCTTTTTAGGGTACAACCAAATCAAGATAACACTAGAAGATTAACACAAAATAGCATTAACCAATCCATGGGGAATATTATGTTATCATGGTATGTTGTTTGGTCTTAAGAATGTAGGGGATACCTATCAAAGATCCATGACCATCATATTTCATGATATAATGCATGAAATTGTTGAAGATTGACTATGTCAATGACATTCTTAGAAAATCAAAGACCAGTGCCAGTCATCCAACAATGATATGAAAAATATTTGAAAGACTACATGACTAAAAAGTTATACTTAATCCTAAGAAGTGTGTATTTGGTGTTAGTTTAGGAAAATTATTTGGCTTCATTGTGTATCATCAAGGCATTTAATTCGATCTAGCCAAAGTCTAAGCCATAACAGAGATGAAGTCACTAATTACTTTGAAGTAACTTTATATTTTATAGGGCAAGATCCAATCTATCTGACTCTTCATATCACAATTAGTTAAAAAAATTCATCTTTTTATGCATATTCTAAATAAGGAAGTCAAATTTCATTGGGATGATCACTAACTACCAAACAAATTTTTAACAACTAAAAGACTATCTAACAAATCCACCTATTTTGTTGCCTCTTATGCTAGGAAAGCCATTCTTGTTGTATCTATCAGCTACTGACAATGCCTTAGGGTCAATTTTGGCTCAATATAATGATAATGGAAAGGAACATGTTATGTAATATTTGATCCATACATTGTTCATGTATTAACATAGTTATGTGCCCATAGAAAAATCTTGTTTAGTCATGGTCTTTGTAGCTCAAAAACTATGCAATTACATGTTAAATAATAAAACCATGGTTATTTCAAAAGTAAATTTGCTTAAGTATCTATTATCTAAAACATATTTACAAGGTCAGATGTCCAAATGGATCATGATTCATAGTGATTTTGACATCAATTATGTCAACCAAAAAATTCCATTAAGGGCAAGTTCTTGTAGATCAACTTGTTGAAGGACCCCTTATTGATATAGAGCTGATCACATTTCAATTTCTTGATGACTACATAATTACCATTATTGACACACCTTCTGAGGAGTATCATTAAAAATTATATTTTGATGGATCATTCACATCACATCGATCAGGGGTAGGCATCATATTCATTACACCACATGGGGATCTAATCCCTAAATCATTCAGGATCAACTTTCCTTGTACCAATAACATGGCCAAATATGAAGCACTTATTATAGGATTTTGACAAAAATTACAATGGAGCATATCTCATCTCAAGGTTTATGGTGATTCTTATTTAATCATCAATTATGTTATAAACCATTTTTAGACCAAAGATGACAAGTTGGTTCCATATAAGGCCATGGTTGACACTCTTAAGCAATAGATTGCCAACATTCAATTTGAGCAAATACCAAGGGCAAGTAAGAACACTATAGATTTTATGACCACTATTAGATCTTTGATTTGACAAATAGACATGGCTAAATAATATTAGTTCCTTGTCGAGAATTTGTTAGAACCAGTTCATAAACTTTCAATCATCATGATGATTTGTGATATTTTTGGTCCTAGCTCTATCTAGTACTCAGACCTTTAAAATTACCTCCACAACTAAAATATGTCACCCATCCTATCTCAAAAATAATCCAAATCCTTCATCCACCAAACCACTCATTATACCTTACTTGGGTCAACCCTTTACCACCATAGTTTTGATAGAACTCTACTTTATTGTTTAACTTTGGTATAATCTACACTAACATTATGGGAAGTTCATGAAGGAGTTTGTGGAGCCCACACTAGTAGGGTAGTTATATCCAAAAATATCTTACATACTGATTATTATTGGCCCATGATAGATGTAGATGTTATTTCATATGTAAAGAAGTGAGACAAATGTCAATTGTAAGCTAATCTAATTCATGTCCCAGCCAAGACTCTAAAACTAATATTGACACCATGGTCATTTGTTATATGGGGCCTCAACCTCATTAGGAAGATCAATCCCACTTCATCTGATGGCCATAAACTTATCCTTATTACCACTGAATATTTTACTAAGTAGGTTGAAGCTATACCCCTCATGTGATGGGAAAGCAAATTTCTAAATTCATTTTCAACCATCTCATTTGCCACTATTGTATCCCTTCCAACATTATATCTAATAATGGAAGATCATTCAAGAAAAAATATATCAAAAAGCTATATGATAAATACAATATCACACAATATTTCTCCATGACATATTACCCTCAAGGTAATGGTTAGGTTGAAGCATCAAATAGAATCATTATCAACATTCTCAAAAAGATTGTAATTGATGTCAATCATGATTAGCACCTTTAGATATTCCATGCCATTTAGGCATACCATACCAATCACCACACACCCAAAGGAGCCACTCCATTTTCACTTTTTTATGGTATATAATCCATTCTTCCCATTAAGGTCAAGTTAACTTCTATACACATCTCTTTCAAGCATGTCCTAGATGATAATGACTATTGAGTAGCTCACTTGCAAGAACTAGAGCTACTTGATGAGAAACACATGGATGTAGTGAAAAATCTCCAGGCCTATCAAAACTAAATTTGAGGCCACTATAATTGGCATGTGAAACATAGAGAATTTGAACTTGGTGATCTTATCATTAAAGAAAACCAAAAAAATACCACAATCAAAAAAAGTATAAAGGCAAGTTAAAACCCAACTAGGTTGGTCCTTTCATCATCACAACAAATTATGAAATAGGGACATACAAGCTTGCCATACTAGATAGGCATGAACTTGATGAGCTAATGAAAATTATTTACCTTAAGCAGTACTATGCTTGAGTGACTTGGTGTATTGTCTATAAGGACCATTTTAAGTTGTATCATTTTATTAATATTCTTCTTTGTACTATACCATCCTATAATCATACAAATCTATCACTTTTTCCTATCACCTATCCATTCTACCATACCTCCCCATCAACCAAGTTATTCTCACCTACCCTACCCAACCCTATGACTTTGGTTTCATTTCATTCATTCCATCACTGCTTTCAACAAGATGGTTGAGATCTAGTTTTAGTTGTTGTTTCACACATTTTAGATAGATGTAGTATTTTAGAGTAGTAAGACAATAGTCTAACAGTTGCATCCTTCATTTCTTATTCCATTCTCTATATCAAGTGTGCCTGATTATAACCATGTATGGGAAAATTAGTGTCTCACTAGTCTTACTACCAATTATAACCACTTATGGGAAAATTAGTATCATTGACCTGTCATTATTTTCTATGTTATAACCACCTATGGGAAAATTAGGGGAAATTTTTGTTTATCATTCCTTGATATAACAACTAGCCATTTCCTATGCCATATTGTGATTTTATATCAACTATGCCTATTTTGTTTGAATTGGCTACTACACTAATCAGATTCATCTACTCTAAGGTGGAACTATAGTGACTTGAGGTCTCATCCTAAGACTATGTAAGAAGTGCTTAATACTTGTTGAGGTCATCTAAACCACCCTTTAAACCATGCTCTCACTATTTTGTGTTCAACCTAACCCACACTCTCACCATTTTTTGAGCATATTATGCAATTCTCTCTCTATTTTATGAGCTTGGATCATTTAGTATATCCTCATTCTCCATCAAGTTACGATACCTTAAAAATTCCAAAAATATTCATAAAATTGTTAGAATCATCAAAAATATTAACCACTTATTTACCTTAAGGATTTTGGGAACCCTTACTAAAATACAAGAAAATCACTTGTCATTTAGTTTCCCCATCTTTTTTGGCCTTTTCTCCCATGCACTTACCTTTTTTCAAGACCATTCCTATTCTTATATCACATAGATTATGTTTGTTTTTCATTAGTTATCATTTTCTACCCATTTCTTGGGAGAACTACATTTGGCCTAAAGTTTTTGTTGGATATTACATCCATGGATATATGTAGGTAGTGTTTAATTGCCTAGTGCATATGGAGATAGCTCAGTTACCTGCTTCATTTTCTTCTATATCCCTAGTCATGTTTATTTTCTAAGTTGTCATCTAGTTTCTAGGGGTAATGTTCATCATATAGGTTTTAAGTCATGTTATTTAAACTAAAATTAGGACTAATTATTTTTTTCTTTTCTCATTTATTTGTTGTTTGTGTGCCTGTTTATTTGCTTTCAACATTTTTGTCATGATTTAGTCTATGTGCATTAATTAGGTGATTCTTTATGGATTTATACTTGAATCCATCCATATTCAAATGTTTACATTGTCATCATGGTTTTTATCATTGGCTCATTATTTTCCCTTGAATTTTTCATTTTGGGAGTTTGATGCAGGAGCATCTGCAGGATAAGTCATGTTTAAATTCAAATTTCAAAATATTGTATTTTTTTGTCTCCAAAATGATGTCTTAGAGGAGTAATTGTAAATGTAAATATAAAAAAAAAATAAAAGGGGTAAAAGTGGGAATCTCCACGTTGGGAGTTAGTTGAGTAGAAGTAGAAGAGATGGTTGAGATTATCTCTCAACTTAGATAATTATTTAGAAAATTTCTCTTTACTGTTTTCAAAATCCAAGTTGGGCGTAGGAGAGAAAAAAAGAGTAATATATGTATTACGTTGGAATTCATAGAAGATAGGGGAGTCAAAGAGGAAAAACAGGGGAGGATCTCCTTGGGAAAAGGAAGCCGAATCAGAGAGGAGGATCTCCAGGAGGAGAAGAAGAATCAATAAGGCCATTCACCCTGTAGTATCTTTTTTTTTTGATTGTGGTGACAGAAAACTACGTTTTGGGTTGTGAAAGGAGTGCAAAGGTTGCATTGGCGTAGACTTCCATCAGAACTGATGAGAAGACCATGTTACAGGTGAAGACTGTAATTCTTGATTCATTACCAGAAATCATGGTATGTATCGATATCTTCTTATTCTTGTTTAATATTGTGAAATCCATCCATTTTTGAAATAGTCGAGCGTTGTTTAAAGTGAAGAGTGAAGGTGTATAAAGCGGGCTCTGTCAAAAGCATATATGTAGTCTGTGAAAAGCCAGAAGAGATTATGATTTACAGCCTCTGGGATTTTAAATTGAGATGTTCTGTCAGCAGACCTTCAATCCAAACGTGCTGTTTTGGAATAGAGGTGTTGGTGTTTGTATCAATTATTGTACTAAAATGTTAGGGGCCTGGGCTTGTTGTAGCAATGCACCTGACCATTCTATTCAGCCTGCATCCAAGTTTGCTGACTAGGTTGAATTGGATTGTGTACCGAAGCATAAATAAAGACTGACCAGCACATCCATTCTTCCTTTTGCCTTCATTTCCGCATAGCCGAGTCTCCCAGTTTACTTATGATAGAAACGTGCAATTTTGCGTAAATATTCTGTCGAAGTCTGTTTATTTATTGGGTGATTGTTAGTATTGAAATGTTTTGACAATTCAAAAAATATATAACATTAAACTCCCCTGTGCCTGGGTATTGAATGGGTGATGGCACATCAGAATTATGTAGTTCCACATGGAGGCACCTCTATACAACCCCGAAAAGAGTGATCTATGCCTATTTGTAAAGGCTGTTATAGCCTTGGGTGGAGGACAAAATATAATGGCTTTGTAGCCACGTAGTTCAATTCCTGATATGTATTGGGCAATCCAGAGCCTTTTAAAATGAGCCTTTTATTTTGTTTGACCCAGATATATTTAGGCAGAGGTCTGTATATAAGACCGAGCCTGTGAGACATCAAGATAAAAGTGTTTTTTTTTTAAGGAACATGATCTTTGTTTTGGAATGGCTTTGTAGCCATTAAAGAAAAGAGAAGCTCAAAAGTTCATTGTGGGATAAGGTCTCTGCATTTGCAATATAGCCATTGACGATCTTATCAAAAGAACTATTGAATATTCATCCTATTTTTATCAATGCCTTTCAGCTGATAGCAATGTCCAGTGATCGTGACTTGTCCAGATGCTTTGAGAATGAGAATGATGGTAAGCATAAGAAGAGGTTTGATTCCTGATGTTTTTGATATTTTGCAAATAACAGTAATACAGTGATGAAGGTGCAATATATCTTTCCAAAATTGGACATACTAAAGAAACCAGATGAATCCAAGTATAAGGTAAGACAATGACATGAAGCCATAAAATTTCATGAAAGGTGCCATATCCCTATTTGCTGTCAAATATCAGAGCTGAAGGTCAATTTTTCATCATTATTGAGAATAATCTGTTAAAACATATATTCAGTCCTGTATACAGTAATCTGCTTGCACCAATAGGTGAGGGTTGTATCAGAATAGACCAAGGTTGAGTTTTCATCATTTGGTATCAGAGCTTGAAGCTCTTGGGATTTGCCGAAGAAAAGGTATGAGCAACTTTGCTTTTGATATGAGTTTATTTTGTTAAGAAGCAATCAAGTGAAGAAGTTGCAGGTGAAGAGAAAGGCAGCCAAGCCATTGAGGCTTAAGAAGAGAAGAAGCCAAGGAAGGCTTAGTGAAGATCCAAGAAGAAGAGTCTTGGATAGTTTGCCAAAAGACTAAGGTGAAAAAGACTTAGGTGAGGTAAAGGATGAAGTTTGCAGAATTGAGAAGAGAAGCTTAGAGAAGCTCTAGAAGAAGAGCAAGTGAATGCTCAGGAGAAAGATCCAAAGCAAGGTAAGCTTGGATTTGTAATTTGTGTTTGTTGAAAAGTTGTCTAAAGAGTTGCTGCAGGATAGATAAAAAGACTAGGATGCAAAAGGCCTAGGTGAGATCAAGTAGATTGTCAAAAGACCAGTCAAGGAGAAAAGGCTTGGGTGAGACAAGGGATCAAGAGACCAAGGTGGAAAAGACTTGGGTGAAGATCTCAGAGATGGAAGCATTGTTGAAGGCACTGCAGAGCAGCAAGGCACATGAGGGCAGCAAGAGGAAAGCAAGCATCAAAGGTATGACTAATGTTGATTTTGATAAAGAAATTGCTAGTTTGAAGAAAGAATTACCTAAGGTTAAAGATGAGTATGAGTCTTGGATGCAGCTGAATAGGAAAGCACGGGTATGGCCAATAAAGAAGAGGATAAAGTGGCCAATAGATCTCCTAGTGAAAAGGAGAAGAAGGCAAATGAAGATTGCCATAAAGAGAGAAGCCCATAGAGGCAAGAAGATAAGAAGGTTGCCAAGTGGGCAGCAAGAAGAAGAAGTTGAGAAGAAGGTTCTCATTGAGGAGAACAAGAGAAAAGAAAGAAAAGAGGAAGTGCCAGGAGGAGCACTTGAGAAGATGAGAATGTCCATTAAGAGGATACTCATGGAGACATTATGGTCTCTTGTTTTTGTATTTAATGCTGTTTTTGAATGGGTAAGTGCAGGTATAAACAGCGTTGTGAAGGTCAAGAGAAAGACCTTGGAGAGTAAAGAAATTGGTGCAGGAAAAGACACCAAATGCATAAGTGAATGTACAGGAGAGAGAAGTGAGTTTGCTGTTGATAAGGGAGATGACGATGAATTCCAAGATGCCATTGAATGCCAGGAAGAAGAAAGAGGACAGCCAAGCACAAAGGAAGAGAAAAATTTCTCCATGGAACAAGCTAACAAAGAGGTAGATGAAGTGTTAAGTGCTGATTTTGATTGTTATTGTGAGCATGAAGATATTAATGCACAGGTTAGAAGAGGCAAGAGGAAGATGAAATCCTCACACAAAGTAATCAATCATGGATATGTGATGCCTAAGTGGATGGTGAAACACACAAGCAAGCAACAAGTAAGCAAGCAGGCAAGTTTACCTTATAAGATTGATTTTTCTCATATGAATGTGCAAGAAAATAAAAAGACAAACAAAGTTAGTTTTTCAGTAGTGTCACAAGAACATGGTTATAGGATGCCTATATGGATTGAGAAGTCAAATGATAAGAAGGAGAATCTAATGTGGGTGCCTAAGAAGGCAAAGAATGAAGATGTGAGTGTTCAGACAACAACACCGAGAAATCAATGGAGGAAGGTGAAGGATGACACAAGTACATGGCAAGGTAATGATGTTTTTGAATCATTTAATAATCTTTTTATGGAAAATGAGGAATGGAAAGTGGCTGTAAGGACTAATATGCAGCAAGGAGAGACTTCCAAAGGGATGGATGATGAGAGAAGAAAATAATATGTAGCAGAACAGACAAAATGGCTTCAAGCAGAAATTGAAGAAAGCAAGAAGACAGAAGGTATGAGTACTGCAATTGTTTTTGATGAATGTACTGATGTGGATGAAGAAGCTGATTTGTATGAAGAAACTATAAAGTGGATGAATGTAATTATAGAGGATGAAAGACAATCTGGTCCTAATTTTGACATAGGACATGAAGATTTGAATGAGTTTGTGTTGAGTGATGAAATGAAGAGTAAGGCTAGTAAGGAACAAGCAATCCTCCAGATTGATAAGCCCAAGTTTGATGAAGATTGTGAGATAGATGAGATCTCACTAAAAGTAGAGTTGAGAATGATAGAGGAGCTGTTTGGTAATGGTGAAGGCAGCATTGGAAAGAGTGGAACAAGACAAGAGCAAAGCAATGAGACCAAGACAGTTTTGGTCAAGAAACAAGAGCAGAAATGTGAAGGCAGCCAAGAGGCTTCATGGCCTCAATGTTTTTCTACTAAGGTTGCTTTTGATGTTTTGAATACAGGTATGGAAGATCAAGAAGATCTTGAAGATATATATGAGAATGAAGCATGGAAGCAGGAGCTGACAGCTGAGAAAGAAATGAGAAGAAGGACATATCTAAAGAGAAAGAAAAGCAAGATGAAAGATAAAGACTATCACAGGCAAACAACAGCATTATCATTGACAAGAAGATCGTGGGATCCAGGTATAGAATGAAGGCTAAAGCATGGAAGTAGCTCATTTGAACTAAGGTTCAAATTATTTCTAGAGGGAGAGTATGATGCAGGAGCATCTGCAGGATAAGTCATGTTTAAATTCAAATTTCAAAATATTGTATTTTTTTGTCTCCAAAATGATGTCTTAGAGGAGTAATTGTAAATGTAAATATAAAAAAAAAATAAAAGGGGTAAAAGTGGGAATCTCCACGTTGGGAGTTAGTTGAGTAGAAGTAGAAGAGATGGTTGAGATTATCTCTCAACTTAGATAATTGTTTAGAAAATTTCTCTTTACTGTTTTCAAAATCCAAGTTGGGCGTAGGAGAGAAAAAAAGAGTAATATATGTATTACGTTGGAATTCATAGAAGATAGGGGAGTCAAAGAGGAAAAACAGGGGAGGATCTCCTTGGGAAAAGGAAGCCGAATCAGAGAGGAGGATCTCCAGGAGGAGAAGAAGAATCAATAAGGCCATTCACCCTGTAGTATCTTGTTTTTTTTAATTGTGGTGACAGAAAACTATGTTTTGGGTTGTGAAAGGAGTGCAAAGGTTGCATTGGCGTAGACTTCCATCAGAACTGATGAGAAGACCATGTTACAGGTGAAGACTGTAATTCTTGATTCATTACCAGAAATCATGGTATGTATCGATATCTTCTTGTTCTTGTTTAATATTGTGAAATCCATCCATTTTTGAAATAGTCGAGCGTTGTTTAAAGTGAAGAGTGAAGGTGTATAAAGCAGGCTCTATCAAAAGCATATATGTAGTCTATGAAAAGCCAGAAGAGATTATGATTTACAGCCTCTGGGATTTTAAATTGAGATGTTCTGTCAGCAGACCTTCAATCCAAACGTGCTGTTTTGGAATAGAGGTGTTGGTGTTTGTATCAATTATTGTACTGAAATGTTAGGGGCCTGGGCTTATTGTAGCAATGCGCCTGACCATTCTGTTCAGCCTGCATCCAAGTTTGCTGACTAGGTTGAATTGGATTGTGTACCGAAGCATAAATAAAGACTGATCGGCACATCCATTCTTCCTTTTGCCTTCATTTCCGCATAGCCGAGTCTCCCAGTTTACTTATGACAGAAATGTGCAATTTTGCGTAAATATTCTGTCGAAGTCTGTTTATTTATTGGGTGATTGTTAGTATTGAAATGTTTTGACAATTCAAAAAATATATAACATTAAACTCCCCTGTGCCTGGGTATTGAATGGGTGACAGCACATCAGAATTATGTAGTTCCACATGGAGGCACCTCTATACAACCCCGAAAAGAGTGATCTACGCCTATTTGTAAAGGCTGTTATAGCCTTGGGTGGAGGACAAAATATAATGGCTTCGTAGCCACGTAGTTCAATTCCTGATATGTATTGGGCAATCCAGAGCCTTTTAAAATGAGCCTTTTATTTTGTTTATATTTAGGCAGAGGTCTGTATATAAGACCGAGCCTGTGAGACATCAAGATAAAAGTGTTTTTTTTTTAAGGAACATGATCTTTGTTTTGGAATGGCTTTGTAGCCATTAAAGAAAAGAGAAGCTCAAAAGTTCATTGTGGGATAAGGTCTCTGCATTTGCAATACAGCCATTGACGATCTTATTAAAAGAACTATTGAATATTCATCCTATTTTTATCAATGCCTTTCAGCTGATAGCAATGTCCAGTGATCGTGACTTGTCCAGATGCTTTGAGAATGAGAATGATGGTAAGCATAAGAAGAGGTTTGATTCCTGATGTTTTTGATATTTTGCAAATAACAGTAATACAGTGATGAAGCTGCAATATATCTTTCCAAAATCGGACATACTGAAGAAACCAGATGAATCCAAGTATAAGGTAAGACAATGACATGAAGCCATAAAATTTCATGAAAGGTGCCATATCCCTGTTTGCTGTCAAATATCAGAGCTGAAGGTCAATTTTTCATCATTATTGAGAATAATCTGTTAAAACATATATTCAGTCCTGTATACAGTAATCTGCTTGCACCAATAGGTGAGGGTTGTATCAGAATAGACCAAGGTTGAGTTTTCATCAGAGTTAGTCCTTATACATCTTTTGTGATGCAAGAGCATAGTCTCAAAACCAAGCAAATAAAGGACCAAGGAGTCATGATGGACTTAAAATTTCATTAAGCATGTTCATATTCTTTTATATTGTAAAACCACATTGAAATATGGTTAAAAGATAAATAAGTGTGGTAAATATTCAAAGGTTAAAGTTAATAGGTAATTATAATCATTTTGAGCATAAATAGGCTTTATTACCTCAAATTGAGTTGTCAATATTTGGATATCAATGTAGAAATTAAATATGACATGTAGATAGGGATTTAGAGCTGATTTTTAGGAGTGGTTAGAGTTTTTGAGAGATTATAGGATTTAAATAAGATATTTTATATTAAATAAGATTGTAATAATGTACTTATTTGTTGTTATAGAGAGGGTATTAGAGTAGAGAGCGAGCAGTGAGTAAGAGAGTAGCGTGTAGTGTGGAATAGGTAGCAGGGTAGAGTAGAGCAGGAGATATTTTATAGTGTGTAATAGATGTAAATATAATTTTAAAGGATATAATAAATTTTTGCATGGATTATAGATAAAGATCTTAGCCTTTTGTTTATATTTGCACATAATTGTGTTCTTAAACTAGGCAGGGGAGCAAGCTCACTTTTGACAATTAGTTCTCCATGTGTATTTTATTCATTATGAATACTCAATACCTTAGGGGAGGTAAATATAAGATTGAAAATTTTTATTTAAGCTCTTGAATCCATCAGAAGCATTCTGTAGCTTTATTTTTTTGCAAATCAGCCCCAAACTAGAACTTTGTGGATATAAAAATACGTATAGTGTAAAAGTATGAAAATTGGTGGTTTTTATGTTCTAAGCACCTTTTAATAAATCTAAAAATTTTAAGGTTCCATTTTAAGCGTAAGTGGGGTTTTTATCTTAACCTTGTATTTACATCTTGGATACATAGACAGACTAAGACAAAGAGGTTACATGATGTTTTAGGGTTGATATATGAATGGTTTTTGGTTGTGATAGATATAAAATATTTTTTCACATCTCCCATATGAATTCTAGGGTCTAGATCATCTCTTTATTCACTATACACTCAAACGAGGGTATTTATGAGACTAGTTAGATCTGTCACAGTCACTATTAATCCCATTCCATACAAAACAAACATATGTGAAATTTTAGATATGTTATAAAAATTCAAAATGGGTATCTAAATCATCTCTAAGTTTCATATTATCTAGTTTATAAAAAAATTTATGGTAAAAAAAAATCTATAGAGTTCATAGTTTTTAAATCTATAAAGTCTGTAGATTTTCTTGCAAAGTCCGTAGATTTTCTTGTAGAATCTGTATAGTTTCTTATAGAGTCCATAAATTTTATATACATATTTTGATTCTAATGGCATCCATAATTTTCTATTGAAAGTGTATTATCCATATTTTTACATTGTTAAGAGGGTGAAGATTGAAAACATATATCTTGTAATTGATATGAAAAAAGCAAGATTGAGAGTGTAGGTGATATAGGTGTTTAGCTGAATGATCTTGAAGGGAGTTTTTGATTAAATTCTTAGTGTGCCACTTGGTAGTGGAATCAATTTTTGGTATCAGATCCCAGCTCATTTTTTAGTAATCAAATATGCAAAGCTAGAAGAAGTCTTGAAGGTGTGTTTATAGGTTTCTAGTAGAAAAAGATAGAGATTTTGAAAGAGTTAAGGAAAGGAATGAGAGATAGTTCAGATAGAGATCCAACTAATAGTAGAAGGGAGAGATAGATAATCAAAGATTGCTTAGTAGAATGGTGATCCAATTGTAGATATTATTCAAGGTGGTTACAATAGTAAGCATAATAGATCCAAGGTGATAAAGACAAATAATGGGGAAGCTTTGATAAAAATTAATTGTGATAAGGATGCTTGAAGACCATTGGAGGCTTGATAGGAGATTAAAGAGAGAAAGGAGGTATTTGAAGAGGTAGCCATGCATAAGGTATAAGGTGAGCATTAATGTATCTTATTGAATTTTACTATAAGAGGATGATTGTAGGTCATGTAAGAGATCAAAAGACTAGGGTGAAATAGACCTAGGTGAGATCCAATAAGTTTTCAAAAGACTAGTCAAGGAGAGAGGCTTGGGTGAGACAAGTGTACCAATAGACTAAGTCTCAAGAGAAGTAGTATAGGTGAGGTGTTAGTACCTTATAAAAGTAAAGAGGTGATTGGAAAGTTAAAAAGGTAGTAAGGAAGAGTTAGCTAATCTAGTAGAGCACAAGAGGTTGATTAAAGAGAAGGTGAATCTAAGGTAATAAGGTAAGCTTGGATAAAAGTCAAAATACTAAGGTGGAATAAACCTAGGTGAGACTAAGAGAAAGAGAATAAATTATCAAAAGGCCAAGGTGAAAAAGACTTGGATGAGATAATGGAAATGGAGCAAGGTGAGATAGAATTGCTAAAGAAAATTGAGATGGTAAGGAGAGTGATGGAACTACTACCTAAAACAAAGAACCAAGTGAGAGAGAAATAAATGAAAGAGAAGGAAATAAGGAATAAACAATAAATAAAAGATTTAAAAAAGGAGATCAATGAGGTAAGATAGTAAATGGAAGTTATGATGGAAAACATGAAGCCACCTTAGAATGGATGTAGGATAAGGAGATGCAGATGACCAGTTAAGATGGTTAGGGAAAGAAGACAAAGGCTAAAGGTGAAGACAACCTTGAAGAGAGCATTGAAGTTACAAAGTATGAAACTTGAAAGGTATTCTTAGATTGGGAATTAGAGAAGAGATTATGATTAGCAGCTTGATTTGGAGGAGGAATTTAGTTTGTACCACCATGAAGAAGGGAAAATATTGGAGAAATTTAATACAAAGGAAAAAGAACAACAAGGAGCCACTCAAGAGGTAAAGTGGCATGGTTTTACATCTGACACTGATTTGAATGTTTTGATTATAAGTCATCAAATTGGTAGTGAAGAGGAATTTTGTGAGTTTATACGACAATAAGGTGAAATAATTCATAGAGGTAAGTGTGACAACAACAAACTACCACAGGGTAGTGGAGAAGAAGAAAGAACATCGAATCTGATCCTTAAAGACTTAATGCAGGGTCATGAATAACAAAACCAAGTGAAGAAGCAAGAAAAGGTATAATATTAAATTTATTTGCATAATTTGATAAGAATATTGTATAGAAGAAGCTAATGTGCATGAAGATGGCATAAGAATGAAGAAAAGTGTAGGTCAACATTAGATTGTTGAAGCATAGAGGTTGATAGAACCTTGCTAAGGAAGCATGAAAGTTGGCATACAAAGAAATAAAGTAACCTATGAAGAGATCTCAAGTAAAAAGAGCAAGATGCATGAGGAAGGAAAGAAGTTAAGAACCCATAAAGGGTTAAAGTAAAGAATAATGAAGAGACAAGTAACAATTGAAAGCACAAATTGGCCTCTAATTTTTTTATCTAACATTGTTTTTAATGAGAAAAATGTACGTACAATAGTAGAGAGAAGAAAGAAGTCAATGAGTCAACAAATGGAGTCATGAATAATGATGGTGATGAGGAGATGGTTGAATATAAATCCTTGATACTTGAGGAAGATTTCTTGAGAGAGATAAATCATTTGGAGTAGTAGAGAGATGAAGATATGTATGATGAAGCATTGGAAAAATCATTTATCTACCAAGATGAACAATAGATGATGATAGAGATGGTAGCCTTGGAGAAAGCCATAAATGGAGAAGTTTAAGCTAACAAGGACACTCAAGAAATAAAATTCAATGTTATTTTTGATTAATATGCTGATTTAGTAGAGGTAAAAGATGAGTTGTATGAAAAGACTATGCAGTTGATGAATGCACTAATAGAAGGTGAAGGAGTCAATGAAGCACCAAATAAAGTGCTCAAGGTATAAATAGAGGTAAGAGAAGCTACAATAGTATAATTGGATGAAGAATAACATGTTGAAGTGTTTGAAGGAGGTTGACATACAATAGGTAAATGAGGTTGAAGATGTTTTAATGAACGTTTGAGATAGCTTGATTGCTTTGCAAAATAATAAGGTATGTATTTTGTTTTAACACAATAGTGGGTAATGAATTCCTTGAAGTTGAAATAGATGAAGAATCTTCTAAATGTATAACAAGAGGCCATGATGGAGAGTCAATTTTTAGAATTGATTGTTTTAAGGAGAAATAAGTTAATGATGATGAATACCAAGTAATGTCCAAAGAAAGAAGTATTTTTATTGTAGATAGTGCAAATGGAATTAAAGAGGAGAATGAGGATATTCGTAAGAGTGAGTTTGAACATGAAAATAGTTTGATTTATGATGGAGTAGAAGTAATAAGATTAATAAAGGATGAGATAATGAGGTTATTGTAGGATGAGAATAGATATCTTGGAATCCATGATGACAATGAAGATTATGAAAGCATGACAATTTGGTAGAATGAAAAGGAGTGGACTCAAGAAGCTAATGAAAGTGTTATTATTTTTTACATGTTTTTCATGAGTATAGGTATAAGGTACATTCATTTAAAGAGGAAGGTTGATAGA